>JAHAQQ010000192.1:0-23393 GCA_019190355.1 Penicillium palitans
AGCGACCCTGAACCTCGGAGGGGCGGGTGGAGGGTCCAAGGTCATGGACCACCCGGAGGGTCACTGCCAGGTCTAGGTCTTATTATTTAATACATTATCTAAACAATTTAGCACCCTATGAACATTGAAGGGGAATTTTGTACCCACCAGATGGGCAGCACTAAGAATGCATATTAGCTAGTGGGTAATCGAAAAAGAACTAGATAATATTTTAGGTGACTCCATTATGTGCTTCGGGGCAGTGACTCCTGAGATGGAATCAGGCAACTATTACCAGGCAGTTGATTTATACTAGAGATTTCGTAGTAGCACAATGACATAGAGGTCAGAGAGTGTCCCAAAATTCTAGCATCTACAGTCCTACGTAATACGGCAACACATCGGGGGAGAAACGAACGATCCGATAGGCAGAGGTATGCTAAAGCTAAGCAAGCAGCTGTTTTAGGTGGATGCGGGATCATTTTCCTTCCAAGAAGAATGGCGTTGTCTTGCCGACTTTCGATATTATACCTACCTAAGGTATTCGGATTGCAAAAAGAATATGACTTTGCTCGAAACATAACCATTCTCTCACAGATCTTGACAATGAAGCTGCACACCGGCATTCAGGAAAATGAACCCCATCTGCTTGTTTATGCTGAGGATTCCTGGAGTGTCAGCCAGTAGCCTGAGGGTATGATTTTGAAGCTAACCCCTGAACCCATTGCGCTACTGAGAGTACCTGGCATCTTCTTGCTTCTGTTAGTGACCTGCAAATAATTATGTAAAATTCATGTATTCTCCCTCGTTTCCGACAACGTTGATACATACATTGTATGTAATAACCGCACCCACTCCTATCACAATAAACCAATTACAATATCTCCATATAAGTCGGCCTCTAAATCCAACTTCACTTTGGCATGCAAGTCCAGATGGATCTTAATGTTCAGGCTACCTTTATCCTCCTCCTTCCCACTATCCTCCTTACTTCTTTTGTCTAGTTCACGGGCGGCGGCGGGTCCAATCAGGGGACCTCCTTTAGCCATTGTCTCGGGATCCACCAGACTCTCAATAGGGTCACTCGAGGATGAACTTTCCGATCCTTCGCGGGCCTTCCGCTTTCCTTTGCCAACGGCAGGCGCGCCACTGCACCGATCGAATCTCGGGTTAGCCTTTTCGACTTGGGAGGGGTCTTGTTGCATATAGAACAGTAATATGAGGGCATAGAATATGAGCTGAGCTTTAATATACCTCAATGCTGGGACAGGGGCTTCCATCTTCGCGCTCGTAGTCTGTTTGTCCGGGGTAAAGGCTGGAAGAAAGTCATTAGGTATTTCTTAGTAATCGTATGAATATTGAACATTTGAAGACCAAACTCACTGAAGCAGTAAAAATTAACGCATACAATATTACTTTCGCATTAGGCTTTCTAGGCAGGAGGATCGCGTGATATATAGATACTTACAAGGTGAAGCCGAATCCCCCTCCATGATGAATGCAGCGAGTCAATAACATTAATATGAGT
Organism: Penicillium palitans; assembly: GCA_019190355.1. Classification (NCBI taxonomy): domain Eukaryota; kingdom Fungi; phylum Ascomycota; class Eurotiomycetes; order Eurotiales; family Aspergillaceae; genus Penicillium; species Penicillium palitans. The sequence goes on from JAHAQQ010000192.1 coordinate 1,508, forward strand.
CTATTAACTAAAATGCGATAACAATCATAAACTTTGTGTGGCTACGGGTCTATGGTTTCTTCAGCTGTGAAACCAAAATATACAATTAGCCGTTTGCGGAAATGTGTTTTAAGTGACGCATCTAGACAGGTAATGACTAGGGCCTGTGGGGAGGCGAGAATTGTTGCCACTATCAAACTTTATAAATGAACTTTGATGATTCTTCCCTACGTCAAATAAACCGGAGGCTTTAGAATCCGTCTCACGGTAGGTATGTGGACGGCACGGGCCCAATTTCGTACCAAGTTTGGTGTTGAGCCAGCCAGATCGCATTGCTGGAAACTTATTAGAAAGGCCAGCAGTAATTCATGAGGACAACCAATTTGTGTGTTTAATGCATAATACCCTGCACTACAATGGTACTAGGTATTTTCCTGATGACTGCGATGATCTCAACCATCATTGGAACGAGGCTGTCATCTTCTGACACAATGATTGTGCCTCTGAATGGATCACCGCAGCAGAGATTGGCAGTTCATGCGATCGGGAGGGAAACAGTATAGTGAAGGAAACATCTGTGGCCCTTTCGACCGGACACAAGATGAAGAGCGGATCACATTACAGGGCTGGGAAGGTTGGATGGCCGTGCGGCTTCCGGACGACGAGAAGGTAGTTGAAGAGCTGGGTGTGGAGAATGGTCAGGGTCTTTGGAGGCTATACTTCGACCAAAATGATGATGGGGCCGACTTACCCGAAGGCGCGGAAGTACTAGAAGTCACAATCAAGCGAACCGTGGCAGAGTCCTGAGGATTGTTAGATTGACTTGAATTATGATGCCAAGCTACTTCATAAAATGGCGAGTAATGCTAATAATGCTACAAATTACCGGCTGTCTGCCACTTCTAAACCTGGAATGTGATTCGAGCATACCAATTGAATGAAGCTCATCACTATAGTCCCTTGCACATAACCCCGCACCCACAATGTTGTTGTGGCGTGTACTTAACCGCGACGAGCTGAACTGCTGATAACCTGGAATTGGCCAGTACGCGTACGAAGCAATCTTGGAGGGTAATAGGGTGTGTCCACGGAGCTACCGATGTAGGTAGGAACCGGAAATGGGGTCATGGCGGAAAGTGCAGCATACCGTCCCCATGGATCAACACAACCTTACTTACTCGTGGCTGGCTGATATTTGGAGCCAATACAACCTTAATTATCCATGGCTATCGGGAATACCATTTCCAACTATTTCCAACTATCAATACCATGGGTACATGTAGATATCGATGAATCTTTTACGGTACTGAAGTAGATCTCAAACATTCGACGTGACATCGATCTGGACATCACATCATCCTTGATCATTGCATCCTAACAGAACAGGGTAACTTTCCGAGCTCAGCGGGCAAGCCGACACGCTTGCTTTTGCTAGGAACGGCCCAGAAACTTGCCTCTTACTAAAGGAAGGCTTAGGGTATCTAGTTACATCTATTTTTGGCCATGCATATAATTTATAGCCTGTAAGCCTTTTAGTGATCTATAGGGAGTCGCACGGCTGGTGCCGAATGATGCCATTATCGTGGCGAAAAATATGATATTACCATGGACATGCTATTGCTCTCAGCTCGGCTCGACGGTCATGCTGAGTTGCAGCTGCCTCATATTGACGTCGTGGACTTTGCAGCATAGGATGACACAGTATTATGGGAGAGGATGGGAGAGAAGCTTCTCCAGACCGGACTCAAAAGGCCCACCTCATCCTATAATCCACCCCTAATTAACGCCATAATTCCTGATATCTTTGATTTATGCAAAAGGAAAACACACAAACATGGCTTCAGCACCCCATGGTGTATCTCATATTTCCACTTCTCCTCTCGGTCTGCGGCCGACTTTGGACCTGCCAGAGCAGCACGCGACCATGGCCAAGGAGAAGAGCTTCAGTCATCAATACCAGCAAACCACCAGGAAACTCAGTGGAGAAGACACCACACTCGCCGATGTAGTTAACTCACTTGCGCGTCGGGGCAGCGATGACCTTACTGGCTCTCGGGTGTCAGATACCGACTATGCTAGTTTATTGGAGTGGATTCGGTGCGAGAGGATGAGCAAGCTGCCGCCCGAAGGGAGCCGATACGACAAGGCCCTTGTGTGGGCGGCCTTGTTTATCGAGCGCGTGCATTCCTTTGATATAGGAATCGAGCAATTTGCGGGCGACAGTCACCTCGCTGCCCAATTATCGTATGGCTACTGTGCGAGCCTGCTGGAGGTAAGCAAAAGCCCTGGGCATAGGCCCATTGAGTTGTTTCACTAACAGCAAACGCGCAGTTGGGCGAGGAAAACGCGCCTGCCCTTATGGACCTTTTTGGATTTTTCTACCGCTGCTCTGCCGGTCTCGGCAACCTGCTCGATCGTGAAGAGCTCTTTGTGGTCTCTCCAGATATCAAGGACCAGCTCATTCTTGCCTTGGCGGATCTGGTCACTCTTGTCGTCTGCGTGGCTAGGCACTTCCATCGGTCGCTACTTGCCTCGGAATTGGTATCAATTGATATCTATAGTACCTTTCCCGGTCCGATAGACAGTTTTCGTGGTCGTTGTGAGCACGTTTCAGAACTGATGTGGCATCATCAACTGACGCGAGACGGCCTTGATGTCGATAGAGGTAGAGTCGTTCCCCAACCCCCAAAGGTCATCTAGCAGTCCATTCTGATAATAGTAACATAGCCGTCGGAATCAGTGTCCTGAGAGACTGGTTGCAGCCCGAAGATCCTGTGGTTGCGCACGTCACTGAAGCCACAGCTCCCTCGGCTCAGGAACGCGAAGAGGGCACTTGCATGTGGGTGAAGCCATACCTGACGCGCTTCTTAAAAGGCGAGCAGCAGGTGCTCTCCATCACCGGAAAGACGGGCTCCGGCAAGACGGTTTTGTCGACTGTGATCAATGATTATCTGCAGTATTCTGTAGGAGGGACAAGATATATGTCCATACTAGCCCCTATCAGTCAGTCTTCATGTCCTTAACCCCACCTCTTTACTCCACTAACCAGCCGTGCAGATGGTCGGATCCCCGCCAACACCACCCCGGGTGCCGTCGCCAAGACGATCATGTCGCAAATGTTTAAGAAGCGCATTGGAAACCTGCAGCTGTACCAAATCTTGGCCGATGCTTACAATCAGAGCAAGCAGACTGTAGACGAAGAGGCGTACGACGATCTCCTATGGAATGCTCTGGGGAGTGCTCTCCAGACCAGTACGGCGGGCACTCGAGAGCTAGTCCTTGTCGTCGACGGCGTCGACGAAGCCAGCTGTGGGGAAAAAGCCCTGTTGCGCCGACTCCAGGAGACGGCATTCAAGGCACCTAGTGTGAAGCTGATCATACTCGCATCCCAGGCAATGGACTCAGTCATATCCCAGACGGTGCTGCGTGTCACGCTGGGCCTCCTCTTCGACGACATTGCCGCGGTTGTCCGCAAAGTCCTTTATCAAAGCCATGCATACAACAGCATGTCTAGCGAGGACAAGGAGGTAACCGTTGATCGGCTCACGGAAGCATCCGATGGGTCCTTCCTTTGGGCAAAGCTGGCTGCCAAGCGTGTGCGCGATGAGCACTTGCCAAACGAGGCCGCGCTTTCCAAGTCTGTGGAAGGTATCGTCCGAGCAGGATACAAGATCTCCGATCTTATCTCCTACACCTTACAGTCTAAGCTGGCCGATGATCCGAAGAAGATCCTGGTTTGGCTGGCCACCGCGAACCGCCCTCTCACCCGGGGGGAACTGGCTGCTCTTCTGGCCACTCAGCCTGACAAGGCCATGGTCGCCGAGCATCGCAACGTTGACCTCCCTCACCTATTGAAACCGGTCGCCTCGCTCGTCTTCTTCCACAACAACTTAGTCTATCTTAGGCATGCACAGGTGCGCACCGCTATCATCGATGTCTTCTCCAAAGGCAAATTCCTGCCAGAGATCAAGGACAGGTATGTGGATTTTGCACAGAGACTCCTACTGTACACAAAACAAACCGCGACCGACAACAATGAGCTCTCCTTGGATCCGCTGAATGGTCGGGCGACGGAACCCCTGTTCGAGAAACATCCCCTGTTGGACTTCGCGCTTCGTTACTGGGCAGGCTATGTTAAGATTGCATTTGGGTGCACCAACAACCAAGAGCTCACTACTGCAAGCAAGAGTTTGCGATCTGTATTCCCTACAAGCTCCTATGTGCCACTCCTGGAGATGACTCTGTGGGCAAGCAAGGCAACACCGTTGCTTCGGTCCATTTATGGGATTCAGACAGCCCTGTGCCGCCAAATATTGAATAACAACCACCAGGCTACTCTGCAAGCCATCATCTGCCAGGTGCTATTTAACCGACAGATCTGTAACAGCGTGCCTGCCGAGAGCAGTCGGATCTTCTACGAGGCGGCAAAAATCAGCGAGAAGGTCTTATCTGTACGGCATCTCATCACTATGCAGATGACCCGATTCTTCCTGGAAGCTACGGTTGATCAAATCACCGAGTCCAAGACGGAAGTTATGACCCGGCGCATCGAAATGCTCCAGCTAATGGTGGAATGCCAGAAGGTCCACCATGGAGCGACAAGTGATATGGTCAAGTCCACGCTGAGACAGCTATCTGGGCATTACACCCTCATCAAGGAGGATCACAAAGCCCAGGAGATCAATGCCTCTCTGGATGGATCCTTCGTCGACAGTAGGATCCGGCGGAGTGGATCTCGGCAGATAGAGGAGTCATTGTTGGTCCACCTCCACGGCCGGAAGCACACTACGCCAGAGACAAGCACTGTCCTGGATTTGGATGGGATAGAAGCGGACGAACTGATCACATTGACTTTTGACCTGAAGACTCTCCTGGCCAAAGCCGAGCGACAGAGAGCGGAGGGTCATTTAGCGGCCGCCGAATGCACTTATGCTGAGTTATGGCAGCAAACTAGCCAGGCATATCGGCTCGATCACTCCACTGAGCACAAGGTCTCAATGCTGCAGACAGTTCTCGAGTATGCTCGATACCTCAAAGGTCGGAAGAGAGACAACGAAGCAGCCGCTATCATTGCCGGGTTTTGGGAAGAGTACGAGACGACCACCCCCAGCGCCGAATCCTTGGTGCCCCACTTGCTTGAGCTTGCTCAGGTCATGAAATCCGTGGGACTGTCTGTGTTGGCCCTCGAAACCTTCAAACACTGCGCACAAAGTACTAGCAGCCAGAGTGCCACCCGCAAAGAAGTGGAAAAGCACATCCAGTCCACCTCCCAAGAGGTGATGCACTCATCGTCTACGAATTCCCTGTTGACGGAGTCAACCCTCAAAGAAATAGTTTATAGTAGCACATCTAGTGACCAGGATTCCACCACAGCAACCACAACGCTGGTCGAAATGTACCTGTCTCAACACCGGTGGCATGACGCCACAAGGTTGTTGAAACGAGTGCTGAGAGATGTGTGGCCAGCCATGTTTGCGCCCTCGATCGACAACGTCGTCCTTCCATCAATCCATGTTGAGTACTGCGTTGAACTTGCAGGGCGTCTCGCTAGCTGCTACCGGTACCGCCGTCGCCCGATCAAGGAAGAGGATATCCGGAGCCGGCTTTATAGTGCAGTTCGGCGTGATCGGCCAGCGTGCGGGGATCAGGTTCTGGAGCGAGTCACGGTGAATCTCCTTCGTCTATACGAGCGTACATCCCAGACAGACAAAGCCGTCAAAATCCACCAGGATATACTGCATGATTATACCAAGCGGTTCGGGCAGGAGCATCCCACTGTGATACAAAAGCTCTGGACACTGGCCGAGCTCACCAGCCCACAGCCGATCGCAGTGGATTACTATCGCCAGATCGTCCAGTTCCTGTGCAAGGGCTCGGAAATCTGTCACCCGGATGCCTTCGAGCCACTTTTGATCGTGGCGATGGAGCTCTTGAAGCAAAATCGATACGCGGACGCGCTAAAGCCCTGCCGAATGTTGTTCGCCACCCTGCAGAGCCCCCAGGTCAGCCAGAAATTGCGCGATCCGGGATTTGTCCAGACCATCTACAGACGGTATGTCCATTGTCTGCGTGAGACTCACAGTGACATCACTGTCATTCATGATGTGACGGTGCAATATCGCAAATCGTGCATTAGCCTCTTCGGCACGAGCGCGTCGATCACCATACAGGCAACAAACACGCTGGCGAACATCTGCCAAGAGCACAAGCAATTCGAAACGGAAGCGGTGCAACTCTACGAAGAACTCTTGCAGATCACGTCCAGTGAAGTTGAAATCGACCGTCAGGATATCCGCACCACCTTAGATACTATCTACGAGCAGCAGGCTGCCTCCGTGACTGCTTCGAAAGTGGATAGCATGTCGGAACAGGAGCTACAGAAGGCGTTGTCCATCCGCACCCAACGGCTGACGTCCATCCGGTCCAAATACGGGTGGGCCCATGAGGAATCCCTATCGCAGATGGAAGAGATTGTCTCACTCTATACCAAACAAGGGAAGTCACAGACAGCTGCTTCGTTGCTACATGAAGCAGCAATGCATGTGTTATCGACCGAGACATTCTCTATCAAACTGAGTGCTGCGGCCAAGAGCATTGCATCTGGGTACATCGCAGCCGGTCAAATCCAAAAGGCCAAGGAGCTCTCAAACGACATCTACCTTCAGATTATCACTAAAGCTACCAGTGCCTCTGGCTTCGACCAGAGTTCAAAAGGGCGGTTAAGCCTTGTTTTCCTGGCTCAGCTCGAATACAGCATCCAGGAGTCTGAAGACAACTCTACTATTTTGAATGAAATCTACGCCGCCCTCACCACTGAGTACATATACTTCGAACAGTTCCAAGAAGTCCTCGGCTCCAAAACTAGCAAGATCAAGGACACGACGACAACGGTGGCCCGCCTGCACGCGTTCCTACTTAGCCGAGGCCGTCAATCCGCTACCACTCAGGTGGCGGAACGGTATACCAGCTTCTTCCTAGCGAGCGAGGGCTCCCGCCTGGATGTCGATCCTAACCAGGCCAAGGTCTTTATTGAGGCAATTCTAGAATATTTTGGCACCCATACCTCACATGACTTTGTCCGTTCAGTGGCTATCGCTAGTTACAACCGCGTAACCCAGCTTCTTCACTCAGGAGACTACCAGCCTGCCTGCCACCTCACATTGGCGGCGACGAAATACATTGGTGCCAACGACGGCTACTCGTCCCAGGCGATAGTCAAGCTGGTGTTTAAGCTGGGCCTTCTCATCGCCGGCCGAGAGAAAGATGTACGTTCAGCAGTCTCAGCCAAGAAGTACATGGCGAGCGTATCGGCGACTATTCTGCGTGATACTTTGAAGTATTTCAAAGACCACAATGTTGAGCTCGCACAACTGGATGTGAAAAACGTCAATAGCTTGATCAAGGTTCTCGATGAGCAACGTGACTACCACACCTTGGCCTGGGTTCTCACCTCCCTCTGGAACAGCCGGGAGGCCCGCGCTTTTTCACAGCCACAGCATGCATATACGCTTGCCCTCGGGCGCATGCTGGTCATTACCCACTATCTCATCAGCGATTACACCGCAGCCGTCCGACTCGCGGAGGATCTTGTCTACAACTGTGCCCGTGTCCATGGACCCCGCCACCCGAGTACTGTCGAGATGACCGTGCTCCTATCACAGATGTATACCAGCGTGGCTCAAGGCTATCAAAGCCAGAAGGGTCGGCGCGAGCTGGCCTACCGTTACTACCGGAAAGCAGCCGCGCTGCACGAGAATGCACTGCGTGCGTTCATTGACCCGTCCTCGGAATCTGCCAGCGATGTGGATATAGAGGTGATCTCGGGCATGTCGTCCCCTGCGTCCGCCTCCAGCCCAGGCGAAAATACGGAAGAAGGGAAGCATGTTCGACAACATTTGCATATGCTCAAACTTGCCGTTGAGCGTCTTGGAGATTGGCCCAAGGAGTATAGTGAGTATGAACGGCTTAATCATGATCTCTTCAGCACATTCACGAATGATCTGGAGGGAGTGGATGGTGTCGACAAATGGAAAGTGCAGTCGTTTGGGTCTGGGAAGGCTGAGGCCAGTGATGACCTTATCTCCTTTAGTCACGAGCACCTGGCAATTCCTGTTTGAACATGAACTGATCTACCCCCAAAAGTTGGTGCCTTTGTTACTTTTTTTGTGCTAGTACTGTTTATCTATTTTTGTAATTGTTAGTCGCGCCAATCTGCCTACTTTTGATTTTTAATGATCCCTCAATATCGGTCAACAGAATTTGCAAATTTACCCATATTTTTACTGGTTTTACTGGTTTTACCATTCGGAGCCTGTAAATGAGCATTATATAAAGCCGGAGGGAAAAAAGGACGATTGCAGCCTTCTCAGTCAAATTTGCAACGCTCACATTACGGGCCTCATTCCCCACTAAACAGGTTCGTGTTTCATGAAATTTACCAACGCAACTACAGGCCTGGTAAGATTAGCAGGGAAACAAATGATACCGAAACAGCCTCCGCACATGACAAATCACAGTCCTAGAGTATCAACAAGCTTTTTCACATCATTGACGATAAGAAGACAAGTCGGAACTCGATCAGGAAGCTGGTTGTTCGGTAAGAAGGTGGACAATCAGGCGCAGGCAGGTTTTGGTGCCAGCGTGTCTGGCGCTCTTCTAAGAGCTGGACACTAATTTCATGAAATGGACAATGTTGTTTTCGGTTTGCCCAAATATCTCTGCTTTGACAACACTACGCATAATTCTTCTCCATTCTGTGGGTACAAGGTTCACCGAAAACAAGGAAGAGTCAAACAGCGGACTGGCATAATATAGAATATCATCATTACAGTTCGAAATCCTCACTCGTTTATGTTCGCCGTTCCTCTTGAGACTTGTAACCTCCAAGTTGATGCTGTCGAGTATTCTTGCATAACACTCGCCAATGCACAAACAGACGGTCCCCATGATAACAGAGTTCTGAAGGATCGAAAAATAACGTAATAGACAATGTTAAGCATTCAAGACATCAATTGCTTTTTGTATGGTTCCACGCAGCACGTGTAGATCATCTAGAACTACGAGCTGGGTCTTCAATCGAAGTTGTTCCAACAATAAATATTGTTCAGAAAGACATACACAGGTGTTGACTATTGGTTGAGTAACCGTACTCGAGGGCAAATGTTTACCTGATTCAGGATACACGTGATCATTGACGCCCCTCAGATTTATAGATGAATAGCATGGCAAAGGACTATCGGTGATTGTTTCGGATTGGTCCGAGAAAGTGAGTTGATTGATCTACTCTGTTATGATAAACGACTGCAAGGTCACGTGGTGACTACTTTGTGACGTGGAGCGAGTACATACATGAACGTGAACGTGGACGTGCACCTGCGAAAGGGTTGCAGTGACGGCGACGACTCGATTTATGATGGTCTTTTCGGGCCTTGGGCCGCCCCAATTGCTTCCGCGATGAATAACAAAAGCTTGTGTTAGTGGAAATACATCTGGTACAGGTGGGACGCTCGCCAGACGTAGAGTAACCTATTTGACAGAAATCGACGTGTACGAACAATGTATGTAAAATTGACATGTGTAAAATTCTCTACTAAACTAAATTGACAAATTCCGCTGTTTTTCCAATCTGTGCGGACATCGCTGATTAAGCAATGTATGTGCTTTTGTATGGTACCGTTATCATGACGGTCCATTGATTTTCCGGTTTGTATTGACTCGGTAATTCCTATCATGTATGTTGCATGGTACTCGACACTATTTATAAGTTTTTTGTGATGGGAGTGCATATAGTTGATGCCTGAGGCATAAAGGATGACCCGAGCTTCTTTGATTTTTGTGCAAATCGTGCAAATCATGCAAATCGGGTAGCTTGGCCTTATCCTGCATCATTTTCGAGCAGGACGTGGACCAGTGAAAAATGAGGGAGCAAGTTTGATCACTGTGCAGCTGATGGATTCATTGGGAAATCGACACAATGCCTGGTTCCTGTGAGGTTTGCTCTTTAGAGCCCTCAAAATATCGCTGTCCCACATGCGGACTGATGAGGTACTGACATGATTATGATTCCATCCCCATCCATACGTGGACCAGTTGCTAAGAGTTATCGATGTAGTTGCTCACTTGCATGCACCCAGTCACATAAGATATATTGCGCTCCGAAGCCACCATCGAATGAGGAACCGAGTAACACTACAGCGCCCGATGTTGATCCCACACCCGAGAACGATATGAACGGCCCTGAACCTGCAGAGCCAACTGGCGCCAGCGCTCCCGTGATGACCCCTGCAGCAGTGGCGGCATCAGCGGAGATGAAAGAGCTTCTCAGCCAGCACCCCGAACTTCGCAGTCAGCTGCAAGATATGTTCCAGTCAACGCTGGAAGAAGAATGGGAGGAATCATACACAGCCCCTGCACGTGGGCGTGGACGTGGCCGCGGCCGAGGCCGTGGAGGGTTCGCTCCTCGTAGTCGTGGCCCATGGACGTCCGAGAAAGGCTTCAACCGCGGTCTGGGCAGAGTCCGCAAGCTAAGGCAGGATTGCGAGGAAGGGACGGAGACTGGCCCGGCCGCCGAGGCGTTCATGCGGTTCATGGCGCTTGTCAAGAAGAGCAACTCAGACTCAGCCTGAGTCATCTATATTTTTTGGTGAAAAGCAACATGCCAGTTGGACGGTCGGCACATATACCTTGATTGCACCCCATTTATATCCTGAGTCCGTGTAAGTGAGACATGCAGATGCTACGAGATGGCGGGGCTTTTTGATCTACCTTGGCTGTTCCAATAGAGTAGCTGTCAGATTTGACAGCTTCAGTCATATTCAGCCTCATGCAACTCATGAATACGGCCTCCCTAGTCTTATATATGATTCGTTATTCCATGCTACCCTCGATTCCTAGGTCTGACATGCGCATTTGCTAGTCCACGGGTAGATCAAAGCGATGAACACCCCAGGGTGTTCAGGCCCATCAAGTGCAATATCGCACACATACGAATACAGCGTACGTTAGCATGCGAGCCAAAGGCCAACCGAAGTCCTACTTCGTACATAGTGTCAGATTAGCGGCGCTTTTAGCGCCCCCAAGAAAGCGGAGCATATGCTAACGGCCCAGAACTCCGAAGACCAAACTTTCGGTGGAAAAGGTACCAAAGTACTGAAAACTCGGAATCTGCATGTTTCTGACTAGTCACATGGAGCACGAGACATTACAAGATCAGGGTAGAGTACTCTGTACGGAGTAGAGTACTACCTACTCCGTAGTTACATACATAGTAGGTACTTTGTACTGCAAAGACAAACAGCTCCGAGATGACACGGCAGAGTCAAGGCAGCTACTGCAGCTCTAGTCAAGCAACAAATACCAACTTGTTAGGACATAATGCAACACTGTAGACCTATCGACTAAGCGAAATCGTCTTAGACCCAGCCTCGGTTCTAGTGGCCACTCATTTTGAGACCTTGGGATATTACCCATGTGTCGAGTTCAGCTGAGCCGCTTTCACCAAAACACGAAGATCATTTAGGCTTCCAATGAAACGCGAGAATCTCATTAAAAAAAAAAGGATGAACTTAAACCAATTTCATATTCCCCAATATATTCTCCAATCTTTGTGATCTGTCCATATTTTCTGTTTGCTTTTATCATTTCTCTTCCCCGTCGCGCCAAGACAAAGATATCCGACGCAGCTCCGGCTAATTAGGGTAGTTTTCAAGTCAACTCCGCGGCAATTTTGATAACACATTTCGGATGGCTACCTCGCTGCTCGACCGAACTTGATCTGTTCCAACAATGGATGCGTTGCAGTGCTCGTTCTCTGAACTTACACAGTAACCAGAGCGCTGTCACACCGGGCCATTCCGTGGCCTCAGCAACTGCCGACCGCTTCCGTCATGATCTCGCAGCAATCTCGCCGAGAGAGAGCTTACAGCGACAAAGCTCAAGCAATGACTGCTACAGCTGCACAACGACCAGGCATGGGAGGCCGAACCAATTCAGCCCCGGCGGGGGGTCTTTATAAACTCGATGTGGCGCGGAAGCCAGGAACGGGGATGCAGGTCGAACACACATTGCTGGAGGAGGATGAGGGGACGCCAATGACGGGCGAGGCGATCAAGCGCACACGATTCAGTCAGCACGAGGGGGTACGTCTTGAATTGACCCATGGCGATGAATGGTTCATGGCTACAGTGTACAGAGAGCTTCAATTGCTGACGCCTCCTTTTCTCCCCTTCTACAGGAATCCACCAAGACCGGCTTCCCTGAAGTGACTATTGCAGTGGCCGGCGAAGAAAACGCCGGCAAGTCCAGCTTTGTCAAATGTGCCCTCGATATGAAGAACCCGCCTGCCTCCCCGATGAACAAGAAGAAAATGTCATTGAACGGATCGGTCTATATTGTGCATCTGATGGAAGTCGACCTGACCCAGGTTCAGTTCGACCAGGACAAGAAGATTATCTGGCCACGTACAGGGCGCGACAAATCCACGCCAATCATTGACGGAGTTCTGGTTTTACATGATGCCACCAAACCAGATCGACTCTCGTTAACAACAAATCTTATTGGTAGGTTCATACACGGGATGTACCTGGTATGGGCGCTGACTTTCCCCGGAATTTAGACTCATTGGCTGCCTCGGATCTTCCTTTCCTGCAGGTTGCTTGCAAATGCGATGTCAACCCTGAACCTTTGGAGGACACTGAAGTGGATGCGATCCATGATCGATATGAGATCTATCGAACGTCGTTTTCGTCGCCTCGATCTCAACGCATGTGTATAGCGTTAGTTTTGGGGGCAGTGATTTCTACTCGAGAAGGTAAGGCCATTTTTTTTTTTCCTTTTTCCCTTTCTTTTCTGTTCTCGGACACAAAGCCATCGGAGTTGAAATGTGCCTTGACCCCCCCAAGCGGAAGCGGGCCAAGGGTGGGTCGCGGTAGGAGCGTTCGCTACCTTGTCATTCCCCATAGAACTCGTCTTTTTTTGCTTTTCCCCTTCTAACCCCTCTTCTTTATTAGATCTCTCCGATAATCCTAATATTCCTCTGGGTTCTCCGACAAAAATCAAATCTGCCCACGATTGGCACCATACCCGTGCCAACTCCGAAAACCCCTCAGCAGTGTTCACAGCCGCCGGCGGCCCACAAACGGCCTCAGATCAATGTGTCGACGGGGATGCTGAGGACCGTCTCCCAACTGATGGAAACCACTTGCAGCATACGTCCAATTCCCACCGTTATGCCCGCAGTAACTCGCAACCGGTGCGACCGCAAACTCCGCCATCCGGAGCGCGTTTAAATACCCACAGACCGTCGGCACACGAACTACACTCTCCCACCCACGATAACCGTCAGCAACGATTGCATAACGCCTGGCGACACAGTGGAGGATCAGACGCTTTCAACAGTTTCTTAAACATGGACGACGAGGCAGATGATGAACAGAGCCGGCCCACGAGCCCTGGCGCAGTTGTGCGGCCAAAGCCGAGCAGCGAGAGCAACTCGAGTGCAGAGACAGGCCTATCGTTCGATGAGCTAGTCGATCGTTTGATTTCCTTGCCGTTGTCGAAACAAGACCAAAAGTTCAGTTCTACATTCCTATGCCTGTACCGAAAGTTTGCCGCTCCCGCAAGTCTTCTAAGTGCCTTGATAAGCCGATTCGAGCGAAATGAGATGGGCAACGAGGACCAGCTGGCCCGCATGGCGGATCAGCTGCGATTACTTGATGTCATGGCGCAATGGGCGTCGGACTACCCTGGAGATTTCGCTCATCCCAACCTTCGCAAACGAATCATTGAATTTGTCACTGTACTCGAAAAGAGCCATTTCTACATGTTTGCTGCCAAGGAGATCGGGTCACAATTAGACTCAAATGCAGAAGACGATGATATTGGCTGGGCATATGGGGGTGATAGTGATCTCGAGGAATCCGAACTGGTTGAGACATTCTTCGACAACTCCGGCCGAAGTTCTCCAGCCGCGGCTCTCACTGGCTCTGCCCCTGGCACTAACACTTACGACACCGAGGAAGAACAAGATCCCATCTATAGCATGAGCGCGTTGGATCTCAGCAGTGGGCCACATGACTCAACATCACGACTCTCAGGCACTCTTTCAGTCTCCTCGAATCCCGACAAATCGAACGGCATTACCAGCCAGTCATTCACATTGTTGAGCCTTGAAGCAGCCCAAAAAGAGGCTTTGCGTCTTGAATTAACACAGAAGACTTTACTTGGCAAACTCCAGTGGCGGGTTTTCATGGATACCCCAGAAGAGGAGTTCGCACGAGAACTGACACGGGTTGACTGGGTCATGTACAACTCATTCCGGCCGCGTGATCTTGTGCGTCATGTCAGCATCTCGGGTATGGACAAGGATAAGATCAAGAGCTTGACGAATGTCAATCGGATGATCAAGCAATTCAATCATCTGGCCTTCTTCGTGGCTAGCCTGATTCTCTTACGCGATAAGCCTAAGCATAGAGCGCAGGCGCTGGAGAAGTTCATGAACATCGCAGTGGTAGGTTTTCTCAATCCAGCTACTGTAAGGTCCACAGCAACTAACACCTCTCAGAAACTCCGACGCCAAAACAACTACAACTCCTTGGGTGCTGTAATCGCTGCCATCAACGGCACCCCTGTCCACCGCCTCACGCAAACTCGAGACCTGATCCCCATCCCCGCTCAGAAAGAGTTCATGCGTTTGGTCATCCTCATGAGCACCCAACGAAGCCACTTTGCCTACCGCCTTGCCTGGGATAATTCGTTCTCGGAGCGAATCCCATTCCTACCTCTCCACCGTCGCGACCTTGTCTCTGCCGAAGAAGGCAACAAGACATTTGTCGGCGAGAACAAATCTCGCATCAACTGGAAAAAATTCGAGGTCATGGGTGAGGTTGTTCTCGGAATTCAGCGAAGCCAAAAGAGCCCTCATCCGCAGGCTCAAAAATTCGACGACATCGAGCGACTGATCCTGGACTCGAAGCTCTCTGGAGACGAAGAGGTAAGATCTTTATTATCGTGAATCATTGTTTCTTCTCACTAACGTTATCTAGGACTTGTATGCTCGTAGCTTGCACGTCGAACCGTCCACGGGGGCTGAGGGACGAAGGAAGTTCGGCTGGTTGCGCTCTTAAACCGACCATACCTCTAACAACCCCGGGCACTCATCTCCATCAGCCTCAACACGAATTGAGGCTTCTCTCCTACGCAACCATCTTATCTACCATCTTTCCTCCTACCTCCATACCTACCCTCCCTACACTACTCTTCATACCTTCCCCCCACCTCCTCTACTCTTCCTTTCTCATGTCGCTACGCCCCTATACGATTGATAAATACTGTTGTTGACTTTTGTCTGCTTTTCGTTATGAACCCGGTTCCCCCGCGGGGGTCGATATGACGCTTGTAACGGTGATGCATCTTTAAAAAAAAAGCTCCGTTACGACATTTTGTACATATGCGTGCTGAGGTGGGTAGTGATGGTCATTGACTGTCTTGCAAATAGCAGTTTCCTAACCCGGTATATATTGACATCTTTATGCATATATCTCTTTATATTCTCCATCTATCCAATAAAATCATAGCCATATTACAAACAATATCGAATAGTTATTAAGATCCGAGCTAACTTTCAAACTAGTAGCACTAAATAGCGGACGCCGCATACATTTCAAATCACGTGAATCAGTTATCCACCCAGTTATCTCAACCTCCGACCAGCTCCAAGATCAAAGACAATCTCACCTCCAAAACCCCCGGTGCACCAGGGTCTCAAAACCACCAAAACAACCCCATAAAACCAACCACAACCCGGTACATCTTCCACCCTCAAAATGTCCACAACCATCCCAGCGCGCACAACCTACCGCGCTCTCCTCCGCGAACTCCCACGCCGCAACCTCAAAACACCCTCCCCACTCCACCAACAGCTGCGCGCGATCTTCCGCTCATCACCAGCGATATCGTCACAATCAAACGCTCTGCCCTTCTCAATCCCAAAAACAGACGAGGAACGAACCCTCCGCGTCCAGGAAGCTGATCAATTCGCTCAATATGCCCGCGCCCAGCGTGTCTACTCTGATCTCCTTGAACGCTATAACCCGGGTATGAGCATGGATGAGGAGGAGAAGATTCGTCTTACGGCGAGACGGGTTGGGTTTGATTTGCCTGAGTTGCATGTTCCTGAGGGGAAGGAGTAGTTGAGCAGTGCTGAGGTGTTGGTATTGCTTTGCTCGGTCCTGCTTGGCTTTGCTTGATTTGTCTTGTTCTGTCAGTGGGATGTTGATTGTGGAGATGATCTGCGTTCTGATTCTACGGCAGAGGCGGACTGGTCTAGGCTTGGTTGGAAGTTGTCTGTGAAGATGTGATTTTGCTGCGAAGCATGTATTCCATGGAATGGCGTTTGTTATTGTTGATTTTGGGATTTTGTATACTACGGTTTTTATGTATAAAATAAAATACAGAACATTGTCAAGTAGCAGGAACTTGTTTTGCTTTTTGACTTTCTTTATGCTATGCATTAACTCTGGATACATAGACAGGCATTTGTATTGACGTTCCAGTCGTAAATTGGGGTATCTGATATTCGGATCCTTGGATCTGGAAATTTGTTCATTGCGAACCACACGGGTTGCCGCACAGTGTTTGGGGCACCGAGAATGGACACCTGATGTTGACACTGGGTGTAATTGCGTTGCAGAGGCGACGGCCTAGCAAAAGGGTCATGGTAGAAATGCCCCAGAACCCCGAGAACGCTGGCGCTGAAAGTTGGGATTTTGAATAGACGTGCTTCCCTGGTTGACTTTTCAGGTAGCGCTGAGCTGGGCACGCTCCATCTGTCTCATCAAAGTTGAACTGCTTTCTTCGTCTTCCATGCCAACCCCAACCTCGATCGCGGTCTTAGGTCGGTTCCGGTTGAGACCGTCTAGCAGCGTGCACGCTTTGCAAATCCGCTGACTGGAAATGTAGTTACAGCGCTCGCAGTGTTTGATAGTCTGCGCCTTGACCGCCTTACCCGTCGGGCCACGATTCGGCTTCACGCGTGCACCGTTAGAAATCTTGATTTCAGTCTCGAGCGACTCAGCCGCGTCGTTCTCAGTGAGCTGTTTCTCCATTGCAGCCATCTCACCACCACTGGTTCGTCCATTCTGACTACCACAGCCACCAGCCGATTCCTCTTCTGCACCAGCAGGCTGGGATTTACCCGCACCCCGGACTTCCACCGGTACAAGGGCGGCCATGTCCTCGCCACTCTTGACAATATCGAGGATCGAACTGGGACGAATCTTCTCAAGATCCTTGATCAGGGTGCGAGCACTGCCGCGGAACGCCTCAGGCGAGTAGATACATTCAGTAGTGAAGTAGTCGAGCTGACGGTGGTGGGCGTAGAGAACGATCTCCTTCTCATAAGCGTACTTGAGAGGCTTGCTGCGCTTGATATCCGAAGCGTCGGAGCTAGTGACGATACTAGTACCGCGCGACAGACGGGGCAGATCACCACGCAGGAGATTCATCATGACAGTCTCAGCAACATCGTCCGCATTGTGGCCCGTGACAACATGCTTGATGCCCAAGCGGGCGGCGCCTCGATCGAGCGCCTGCCGCCGGAACACACCACAGTACGTGCAGTTTCCCTTCTTGCCCACTTGTTCCACGACCTGATCCATCGTCCAGCCATAAAGCTCGCTATATCCTAGGATATCGAGCGGCATCTCGTATTGCACAGCGTTGCGCTTCACGGTCTCGAGACTGTCATCGCGATAACCGCGGATGCCCTCGTCGATGGACAGTAGACATAGATCCAGTCCGTAGTTGTATCGCTCGTTGAGGGTTTTCAGTACGGCTGCTAGTACTGTGCTGTCTTTGCCGCCACTGGCTCCGATCGCGACTCGCTCGCCGGGGAAGAAGAGGTTGGTGCCGATGATGGTTTCGTGTACTTCGGTCTCGAAAACTTTGATGAAACAGGCACGGCAGAGTTTGTGCCTGTTCTTAGGTCGGATGATGACGGCTCGCGCCTCTTTGCAATCGAAACATACCGTCGGTGCCATGATGAGTTGGTTAGGCCTGTGACTTGGTGGCGGAGAAGAATTTCTTTTCCCCCCGCGGTCGATCGGGTGGTCCGTGCACAGGGCGTGGGTTCCAAGGTTAGATCTATATCAACGAGTTATACTCGGTCTTTGCCCTTGGAGAACAAGAGCCAGTCTCGAGAGTAAAATGAGCTTGATGGGAGAAACCTAGCTATACATAGCCCTGCCAGTGCTAGAACTGAGCGTTCCAAATTAGCTGAACTAGTATCAATGTACAACAAACATCTATTTTGACTGACAATATGCACGTAGTAAATCTCAAGTTATTGTTTAAGCCACCTTTTCTTCGCACGGTTCTCTCCAGATAAATACTTGAGGATAACATCATATTCCCTCAGTGAGGCAGGTCGAATGGAAAATGCTTATCCCAGAAGCCTGGTTTTTACGCGGAATCCAGGTCCAAACGATTTCAGGGCCGGATCGAGGTACCATATTCGAACAGAAAGATACCCTATAGCTGGTCTTGGGCTTCTTTTGACCTGAATCATGGACATGTTGCGTGTAATTCGAATCCAGGAGGAATCCACAATGACTCTACTTCAATAAAAAGCCTCCGTAGCGCCCCGCAACGAGGGTACCAAATGAGATCTCCGAGTTCGGCCGCATAATAACAATCGCTGTTTGAGCAATACTACGGATGGGTGTTTGAGCTAACTTAATATAAGCAATTGTGCGCGGCTTATCATACCAACTAGCCGGATGCTTTTCATTTAAGGGGTCCAATAAGTCAAATTGGTAACTTCAGGTAAAATTGCAGTCCAAACAAGCACATGAATAACCCCATAGAAGGTACTCTATATAGCCTCAGGATCAAACGGCTAAACAAGCAAGATATGATATTATTGCGATGACAATGAGATCATAATGGCAACCAGGAACAAAAACTTGAGTAGTTGTAGGTGGCAATTATCCCCAGATAAAAGCGGCTATAGAGCCCCTTTGGGCAAAAATGAAAGAAATGAAAGGAAAATCCAGATATAGCCCCATAAGAGCGCAGATAAAGCATTCCTATCTCAATGATAGCATTCCAGATACTTGATACCGATTGACTTGGTTTATCTCACGGCTCATTAACCCAGAACAAATGTAGATCGAATTTATTCGTCAAGCCATATCTTTTCCACCACCACTGACAGTCTAAGCGGCGAAGATTAGACCTTCCCGCATATCCTGTTCCGTATTGCTTCTATATTATATATCCTGGCTGTAGATAGACGCTGTCCACCCTATTCCCAATGGAACAACATAAATCATCGCAGATCAAGCAAGGCGAGGGTTGTAACTTGACTTCTGAGCTACCCTCATCTACAACCAAGATGAAACATATTGAAAGTACGCCCCAGGAAGTAGAGGAAGGTACTACTGAGAGACTTGATCCATACGGTGTGCCACTGGAGCCAACCCCTACAGACGATCCCCTCGACCCATTGAACTTCAGTCAAACCACCAAAACATGCTGCCTCATTATAGCATTCTTCTACAGCTTTCTGTTGATATACTCAACCACCGTCTATATCCCCGTCACTTTGGACCTCCAAACTCAGTTTAGGACTTCCTATACCGCCATTGCGTGGAGTGTCGCCATGCCCTCTTTGGGTCTTTCTCTCGGCATGTTATTAGCTAAACCCTTTGCCGACTCATACGGCCGGAGAATCGTCCTCCTCGTCAGTGCCAGCATTGCTATATTGGCAAGTGGTTGCGCTTCTATCAGATCAATCAATCTAGGTGGATTCATGGCATGTCGGCTTTTTCAAGGCATCGGCACAGGGCCAAGACTAAACGTTGGACTCGCTATCTTGGGCGATATATCCTGGGGCCATGAGCGTGGCTTTCGAATTGGACTCTGGGTCATGGGGACAACCATAGGTGCTCCAGTTGGGATATTGAGTAAGGGATGATAACCAAGCCCTAAGCATTGAAACTAACATTTCTATATAGTCGGAGGTCTACTTGGTGAAGTAAACCAATTTTGGGCGAGCTACCACCTTGCAATTCTCTATTTTATCTTACTCGTTCTGATTATTGCCACGCTGCCGGAGACACTGTATCCGCGCGACTTGATGGTCTCTCAGACATCGATATGCTTAGCAGACAATATCACCACCCCCAATTATCAGATTGCAAAGATACAGCGAACTAAAGAGATCCGAATTTGGGTGAGATTTGGAATGGGATTTTACCCATCAAGTACGTCGCTGTTGGGCTAATGTGTATGTCTATATTAGACCGTTAAGCGCATACCCGGAGTCAAACACGCACCATTTTGGGCTGGCATGTTACGATACTTGCAAGTGTGGACTTACCCAAATGTTTCCATTGGGTGTTCGTCGGTGGTATTTCTCCAGTACTGGTGGTACGTATATACATCATTGGATTAATACGTAACAAAAGAAAACCATTTGTCTGATTTCAGTTACTAAGGTGTAACTCATTGATGATAATGGCCCCCGATGCCTATTTCATGTACAGTCCCAAGGTACAAGGAGCCTTTTTTGTTGCGTTTATGTTGGGCTCAATCCTTGGTGAAGTGTTTATGTCAGGAAGGTTGAGCGATTGGATCGTCGGTACGATGACGAAGAAAAATAACAACAGGAACCCTGCGCTACCCTTGCTACTATCACACGCAGCGGCATTGATGACTGGCGTAGGGTATGCCTTGCGGGGGGTTTCTATCGACAAAAAGTCGCATTGGATGACTGGGGAAGTTGTCTTATTCCTTGGTGAGTGGTGATTCAAAGCATCTGATCCTCACAAAGTAGCTAACTGGTTGACGCTTGGAACAGCCGGAGCTGGAATTCAAATTGGAAACACTGCAATTTCAAGCTTTATTGTTGATCTTTATCCAGAGCACCTCATGGATGTGATCTCATTCTACTCGATTTTATTTAATGTGAGCCACAGTTTCTCTAGTCTCCATTTGTATATGAGCTGACTTTTCCAGCTCGCATCGTTTATTGAGCCCTGGTTCATTAGTAACTGGGTTGCATCATCAGGTAACAAGACGCACATTATATGCTTCTTTGGAAAAATTCTTACTCCGATATACAGGATATTTCTGGTGCTTTATCGCTCAAGGATTGATCAGTTTTTGTGGAATGATCCCGGCGCTGATATTGCTCCAAGCCTTCGCAACCAAGTGGTCACGGCCCATGGTGTTATATGGAGACAGAGATATGAATTAAATTAAAAGAAATAAACCTATGAGAAATGTTGAAGTATATTCCTGCCAGTATGATAAATTGATAAAAGCCCCAGTAACATTTATGTTGGTATTGCCTTACACATCACCTGCTATTCTGTAGCATCTTACATTCTAGAATGATTTGAGGATATATTGCTTCTTCTTGTGCCAGATATTAGCTTTATGCTCTATACTGCTCTATATATTGAACATCAAAGCGAAGTATGAATAACAGAACAAAGTTAATAGAGTGCTAGGTTCTAAAGGTAACTGGAGCAAATCTGGCGATATAAGACAAAAGCATCGAAGCCCAACCCTTCATAAAATAGAACGTGTAGCCGTGGACATTTTGGAACAGAGTATGTAAACAACAAAGTGGACGCAGAAACAACCTTGCAAGACAACAATAGAACGGAACTGTAGAAAGGCAGGAACCTTGGAGAAAAAAAAAGGCGTCCTCAGAAAAATCTTTAGACAACAGAGAGCTATATCTGTGAGAAACACAAAAAATTGGCTCAAAGAGAACTTTGAGCACATAGAGATGAGAACAGAGCTCCTTAGTTCAGCTCCTGACAGTCAACGGGAGCACCTGGACACGTACAGTCTGTATCCGCAGCGGTTCATAGGAGTGTCTCGACCGAGGTCCTGCCTG
>JAHAQQ010000193.1:0-23328 GCA_019190355.1 Penicillium palitans
GACCTATCCTGCGGGGTAGTCTTGTTGACGCAGCACCCCCCTGCGAGGCATATTGATGACGCAGACCTATCCTGCGAAGCACAGTTGTTGACGCAGAGCCTATCCTGCGAGACACAGTTGTTGACGCAGAGCCTATCCTGCAAGGCACAGTTGATAACGCAGAGCCTATCCTGCAAGACACAGTTGATAACGCAGAGCCTATCCTGCGAGGCATATTGATAACGCAGAGCCTATCCTGCGAAGCACAGTTGTTGACGCAGAGTCTATCCTGCGAAGCACTTTTTTACATACACAGGGCTCATTGGCTGTGAGGGAGCGCAAGTATTACATCGCTGGGCTCGTGGCAGCGACAGCCGTGGTCATGGAAGCTCTCAAGGCCCGTAGGCACGAGAGGGGCACCATGACACATCGGAGTGTGAGGACCGAAGTCCTGATTTCTTTTGGGCTGGGAATCCGGCTCCTTTTATATTTCTTTCGGCTACGTCTCTACCAAGGAACCAGTTGCGCAGTTGGTAGCGAGAATCACTATCTCACTGTCCAAGAACTCTTTGCGAAACCCGAACTGCAGAAATAGCAGGTTTGGCGCTTCGCGACCTACCTCACTAAGTTCTCTACGAATAGACGATTCAATTGACCCAACTTTTGCCCTCATTCCGCCTTTGTGGTGGCCGCTATGGGCGGAAAGAGGAAAAAGGGGTCATCCACATGGGCCGACCCAAACTTCGACCACGTGGAACTAGAACCACGAGCGCATGCGAAGAAACTCCTGAAGATTACCCAGCAATGGAAAGCTACCGCTGATGAAGGCGCAATTCCTCCTCATGATCGATTCGTGGAATTCCTGGACGCAGTGACCTCCCTGACGACCAGGATGCGCGACAGCGAAATGCTCCAGGAGCTAGGGCGCATCCGCGCCCTGCTGAGTGAGCACGACAGAAAGCACTCCGATATGATATCCAAAATGCAACATATTATCGAAGTCCAAGCCACAAAGACACCGGCAACCACCAAACCCGTCAATACCCTCCCGATCACCCGGCCGACCTCATATCGCGATGCACTCGCGAATCACGTGACATCGCATTCCTCGCTGGTCTCTGGATGGATGAGCAGAACACAGATTAATGGGACTTCGGTCCCGAGCAATGATCTGAGCAGCAGCAGCAGTGCACCTGCCCCAGTGATGATGCGCGAGCACCTTCAGCTAACCGTCCGCGGCACTGACCGTGCCATCGTTGACCCTCTTCGCAGGAGAGAGGACGAGCTGGTCAAACGGCTGAACAGAACCGTCAATGACGTAGCTAGGGAGCTAGAGAATGCCGAGCCTAGTACGAGACTTCTAGACCGAGTCGTTTCCGCAGCACGAGTTCTGCCTAGCGGCGACGTCCTCGTCCAGGTAGATGACATCAGAGACTACGAAGACCTCATCAAGGCTGCCCCCGCCGGATCTTCCGACACCTGGTGCCAGGTGCTCGGCGAGAACGCAGGACTGAAAAAACAAACCTACGCCGTGGTGGTTCACGGCGTGACTTGTCGATTCTCTCCCTCCGCCACGGACGCGAGGAGGCAGCTGAAGGCCGAGAACGTCAGGCGAATCTCTACTGCTGCCAAAATCGTATACATGGACTGGTTGATGACCAAGAGGAAAATGGACGAAACGAGGCCAGAGTCCGCGAAGCTCCTGATCGAGTTCGCTGACCCATACGCTGCCAACCAGGCCATTCTACGTGGCCTGGCGATCTACGGAAGGAACCACGACTGTCAGTTCTTCGACGGCAGTCACCGCCTCCAGCAATGCTACCGCTGCCAGATGTACGGCCACATAGCCCGAAATTGCAAGCGAGATATCCACTGCGCCTACTGCGCAGGGGATCATGATTCCAAGGAGTGCCCACACGCGCATGACCGTCGCAAGGCCAAGTGCGCTGAGTGTGAGAGGCATAAGAAACCAGATCTCAGTCACTTTGCCTTTGATCGGGGATGCCCTATTCGGGGCGAAGAGCTGGCAAAGATCCAGCTCAACAGACGCCACGGCCCGCAGCTATACCCGGAACGATATAGCGAGCCCGCCACGCCGCCATACAGCGAAGAAGATCACCCTACACCCTCCGAAACAGCTCAAGCGGATGCAAGAGCTGCTGAGGCCAGAGCTGCGAAGGCCGCGAAGAAGAAGTCATCAAGCCGCTCTCGCTCCCGGATGAAAAAGCGGCGCGTTGTCGAGTCTGGCGAGGAAAGTCAGGAAGAGATAGAAGAGGATCTTCGCGCCCTATCCAGTTATGGCGCCCAACCTGTGGACTCCGTGAAGAACGTCGTGGCTATCGACTCGCCTACAGAAACCGGCCATCCGGAGAGCCCTACACAGATAGAAATACAGCACCGAGGACGTAGTGAGAGCTTTGACGAGCTCCAGGACGGGACTAGTGAGGAAGCTCCCCCCGCGCGCTCCACACGGCGACAAACACGGAAGGCTCTCCTTGACAGACCCACTCAATGTTAAAATCCACACAGCTCCGAATACTACAGGCCAACACATGGAAGTCGCGAAACAAGGTCATGATGCATCTGTTCGGCGAAGAAGGGGTTCAAGATATGGAGGTCCTGGCAATCCAGGAGCCAGAGGTGTACAACCACACCGACCCGATGACGACGTATTCCCAGGCGCTGCGCGGACGTTCCACGTCCTTCTCCGCCCGACGGAACAAGTCCACGGAGGAAAAGCCGAGATAGACGCCGCAAAACCGCGAGTTTGTTTCTATGTCAATAAGAGAATCGACCCGAAATCATGGTCGATCCGCTACCACACGCGAGACGCATGTACACTCACAATGAAGACGGATAGTGGGGCGATACACGTACACAACGTGTACGTGGAGAGCAAGGTCCGAGACGAGGGCGACGAAAATCGGCAGGAACTACGCACGGCGACCGCCAAAGCCACGCTCCAGGTAGTCGGGAGATTGCTAAGGAACAGCGGCGCCGGCCAGCACGTGGTGGTGGGGGACGTTAACCTACACCATCCGCTCTGGTCGCAAACTACGCAATCACAACAGGAGGATGAAGACGCCGAGGACCTGATCAGTATCATGGGTGACAGAGACATGCAGCAAGACCGAAGCCGAACGGCGCCACGGCAATGTTCAGAGTTTTAGGTCGGCAACCCGACGGGTATCGGAGAGGAGTCCGAGATGGTCTGGGCTTCAAGAACAGATCGCTGGTTGACCATTGACCTGAAAAGTATATTTTGTATTAAACCAAGTCTGATTCCATGAAATGCCTTGTATAATGCCCAGGTAAGAAGAGCGCATGTATGCTGTTGAAGAAATTGTGGATAGTGGGGCGGCGGGTCGACCATGTCCCTCGGGCTAACTGTGATAAAGCCCATCTTCAATTTCTTCAATTGAATAAAGACATTGTCTCTTGCTACTAAGTTATACATCCTCTCACTGTACACATCCAGTGGTCTAGATCACAGCAAACTCGCAAAGTACGCAAAATTTCCATTGGCATGATGTGAGAAAATTAAGATCTTTGTAGTTCAAGGGCCAGTTTATATATTGATCTACAGATAAGTATGTAAAATATTTTGCCACCTCTTCCCCATTCTTAAGTATGTTCCAAGGTCCAAAGCTGATGTCCCACAGATCAACATGCGGGCCTGAGGCAATCATGTGACAGAACCGGACCCGGCCAGGTTGCAACTGTCTCGAAGCTTGCTTTTATTTCCAAAACCAGATACTGTCCAAATCCTTGACAGAGTACGTCATTAATCTCGGTCCTGGTCCTTTTATATATTTGTGGATAGCATTTGCCCTGAAGATTCCATATATCAACTATTCGGATTTCTACGCTGTAGATTCTTGATAATACTCTCTTGAGACCGAAAAGAAGAGGAAATCACTCATCCTATTATTCCAAATTACTTTTATATATTTCTAATATCTCTTCCGAAATAACTCTTCCAATACTTTTATGTACGTCGCGTGACCAAAAAACCATGAAATCCGCAACACCCATATCAGGCACCTCCCGCTCCGTCAGCCCTGGGCGGGCAAAACACCTCGAACGAAACCGCATCGCCGCCAACAAATGCCGCGAAAGAAAGAAAAGAGAACACAGACAAATCGAGCGGCGCTTCACTGACGAAACGCAAAAGAAAGATATCCTCCTAGCACAGTTGAAATGCCTACGAGAAGAAGTCTGGGATTTGAAAAGCCGCATTTTCCAACACGCCGAGTGCCATGACCAGCGAATCAACCAGCAGCTCGCCAGAATGACCCAGACCGTCCTACATGGTCCTTCGAACCCGGATGTCCACAATACCAGCCTGTCTGCCAGCTCATCACGCTCATTTTCGGCTGGGACGTGGTCCGATGAGTCGGTCGCAGATGGTGCGAACCCTGTCGAACCGGTCATATATAATAACAATAACGACTGGACGGCGTTGCCTGATATAACAATCGAGTTTGCACCTTATGAACCGAATGGATTTTTGACAGATTCGGCTTTTGAAAACTTTATTGATGCGGACAATGGGTTCACCTGACATCTCACCTTCTATTGTATGGAAGGCTATTCTCTCTTTTCTAGCGATGGGCGCTGTATATTAATATAGGATCGCAAACTCGGAGTACTGAAAATCGTGTTGGAAACTTTGGATGGTTATGAATATCCGAATCTACTCTGCCATGACATGGATGATATTTGCGCATAACATTGCAAAAAAATAATAAGATAAAAATACAAGGTCCTAAGTAAAGAATACTCATGATGATGAGGTGTATGCTACATCGTGGCAAGTTCGCGTAGAAGCCTCGACAGACTTGACTCTCGAACCTGACCCGAGTCATTGTTATTTCACAGACATTCGGGTCACATGGGTTAAACAGGCATACACGGAGATCTACCCTATGGAAAAACGAATGGAATGTGTGAGATCCTTCCATGTCTGTGCTGGACGTGCTGGATGTGCCGTTATACAGAAACTCCATAACTTCAAAATTGCCAGAACCTGAATCAGCTTGACTAATATTCGACAAAGACTAACTTCTATGGCCAACTCGAACCGGGAAATAGCGGTGCACCGTTTTCCTCCGCCGAGATAGACCGTATCGCTGTCTTGACGCTCCTCCTTCGGTGGCATTGCTATTGCCACCCGAGGCTTGAACTGCCTCGCAAAGGTGCATCTCTGTACAAAGATACGCTCCTCGTGTTGGAACGCAGCCTAGAATGCCCATAATTTCCAGCCCTGCGGCCCTTGCGGATCCCTCATGCCCCATCCTAGGAATTGGTTGTTAATTCCGGGGAGCACGAAGGCTCCCCGATCTGCAAACAGCTATGGCAGAATAGTTCAATACTCGAGAATGCAGTGCAGCGAGGTCGCATTTTCTTTTTTCCCGGGGTCATACAAGCAACCGGTAGTTGAATCCTAGATATTGAATCAAAGGATTTATAGCAGGTTGTTCTGTTTTGGTTGTCGATTATAGAACCAAAGATTTTGGATTAATGTTTCATTCTCTTACATTATCTTGACGCCAAACAAAACGTTAATTTAGTTTCTTCGTATTCGGCCTTTATGCGACACCTCTCCGAGAGGATATTCAGCCAAAGACGGAGCCATTAAGAGCCAATTAGGCCTTACCAAACATGGTTTTGGGTTTGGTTTTTGATTTCGAGATAACTGCAAAATGGACTCATGAGCCATAATTGGGAATACCCTGCGATTCGGGGCGTGCCAGCCGTCAGATGCTAACACGTGGGCTTTTCGGCCGGCTCTGGTTTTGAGAATAAATTGGTCAATGACGTAGGAGATTTAAGAATTCGTGTGCGCTTGCAGTATAATTCATGCTAGTCGCTGACGTAATTGAGACATAAATGAGATATGATAGCTTGTTAGAAGAAACTTCATCCACTCTAGAATACAATTTATACTGTAGTAAGCTGCGCCGCCGAATGCTTCGATTAAGAAATCGAATAAGATCATCTGCCCAGATTGCCGGCAGTCTCGAAAAGCGGAACCTCCCCGTCCGCAACCTGAGCCCGATCCTGAGCCCATTGAATTATTTGAGCCTGTTGAATTATCTGAGCCTGCCGAATCATTCGGGTATATCGAACAACAGAATTCAGAAGATTACTCAACAACCCAAACGGAAGATGATGCATCAAATGGATTTGGTATTGATACACCATAGTCTATCGCAACTGCCGAAACCACTCAATAGGAAGACGTAATATCCATGAGGGCAAATCCCATTCATAATGAGGTATGCTCATGTTATTTGGGAAATGATTGCTTTGAACCATGCTAACTTCCAGAAAAGGCGCACTTGGATATGGGATGTAGCCACATGTTTTGTTTGGTGCACTCATTGCCCAGCATCCTTGTCGGTCAAGTATCCAGCCCAAGAACGACTATCTTTCCTTGAGCACTAGCACCCGAATACACAAACATTATCTCATTTAGTTGCGGCTGCATGCCGAGCTTATGCCAGAAAGCAGCTGAGTGAGCAAAGTTATAGTATAAAGAAACACTGGCTCCATGGCAGAGGAACCACTATCAGCCATGTAGATTCCCAGCAAGATGTCAGGAATGACAGATACATAAGGGGAGGCACCACTATGTACACAATTAAGTTCAATAGAGGAGCCCTTGTTTCCTGGTGTTGCAAAGAATAAGATATGAACAGACAGGACCAGGCTGACCAGCTAGACCCAAACCACGACAAGAGAAGCAGTCTTTGGCTGTAGAGCCCATCCGGCCCATAACCGAGGCCTCGTAACAAATTGAAGGAGAAGATACCGAGCTTGTATTTCGGGCTGCATGTCTGGTGGGTCGCATTCGATGTTTGTGGGAGTCTTGTGATTCCAAACGTACAGATATCCAGCAGCTCGAAGAGAACGACAAGCTGCGCGCCACCTACCCCCAATAACCGCTAATGTAGTAGGTAGTTGATCATAACAAATGTGTGGCCTATTATGTAGTATATTGAATATGTCGTGTTTATAATAAGTTTATTGATGCGATTAGTAGACTCATATTGCGAGTGAATTTGTAGGCTGAACATATTTTGTAGACATATATATATTTACACCCCATATAGTCGCATCACTCTCATGTATTTCGGATCCCACTTTCAATTTCATTCAAGTTCGATAGTTCATTATCTTTTTACCAAGCTTGGTTAAAATGCGGTTTCGTTCGCCGTGTTTTGCCCGCACGCGGCTGACGGAGCGGGAGGTGGCTGTGGGTGATGCAGGTTTCATGACGTTTGGTCTCGCAACGTAAATAAAGTACTGGAAGAAATTTTAGAGGCGTATAAAGTAATACGGAATTATAAGGTAAGTGGTTTTCTCTTCTCTTCAGTCTGAGAGAGTATTATCGAAAATCTACAACGTCGAATACATCCGGATTATTGATATATAGAACTTCCAGTGCATATGCTCCCACAAATGTATAAAAAGTCCAGACCGAGATTAATGACGTACTCCGTCAAGGAATTGGACATGACCAGGTTTTGAAGACAAAAGCAAGCTGCGAGACAATTGCAACCTAGCCGGGTCCTGTTCTGGCATTCAATCACGTGGGTACCTCAGGTCCACATGTTAATCTCTGGGACATCAGCTTTTGACGTGGAATAAACTGGTTCACAGTAATACAAACCACATTTTTCAGGTGAATGGTCAACCAGCGACCTTTTCATCGATATTGCGCCTCATCATCCCTAATTCTGGGTCCCAACGGTATCGTTAACCTGGCACACTCAGCTGCAAGACGCCTAGCTATGCCTTTATCGGCTACAGATCCGTAGTGAAAAGCGAGCGAATGGCGGGTTTCAACCCAGCTACCTTCCATTCGTTCCTGGAACTATGCCAGGATATGCCAAATCCGGGCTTTCCAGATATCCGTATATGCTTGCTCCACTAGCTGGGTCCACTCTTTTGCGTGCGGAAAAAGCACCCATTCCCGGCAATCAGTTGGGGTTGCCTCACGTGATGCCCGCACAGAGCCCACAGGCCTACGGAGGGGTTTTTTCCCTCGGACCAGAGGAAGGCATGAAATGAATGGTCTTCAGCCAACTCCCCTCTCCATCTGCATCCGGTCGCGCCTTGTGGCACTCCAAAGTAGGGAAAGGAGTTGGAGAGAGTCAAATATTGTACATGAACATAACACCTCTTTGAGGCTTGCAGACCAGGGATCCCGATACAAAGATCTAGCCTTGGCGACAAGAAGCAAGATTTAATTATAGAATATCGCTGTACCACTACCACAGTACATAGCTAGAAAGGGTCATAGAACACAAATGGTGCGATGATGAGTCTAGCGCTGTCTATTCGAGACTAAGTTGAATTCCTATTGGAGATGCAGCTCAAAGGCCGGTTTGCTGCAACACGACCGCCTTGCGTAGAAACGACCTTTTTGCATCTTCAGGCATCAGGCATGATTGCATCGATAGTCAAGATGACTTGGTCTATTAAAAATTCCGGCTAGAACCACAGGTGAAGGATCACACGACAGGTTGCACGTCGCCTTCTACGACAGTGTCGGGGTCGTGTTGCGCCTCGTCCGCTTTTTGCACTCAGGTGGTATATTTGAGCTTGTGGGCCGCACAGAGACCAAGAAAAAGAAATACAGAATCAATAGCCTGCTCGATCTTGTATACGTACTGTTTTGCGCTTTCCTCGCCGTTGCTGACTGCAGGCGCCTCCCTGATATTCCTAACAAAGACAGTCGCCGCCTAATCAGACAAGCGACCCTGCGTCTCAGCATGTTGACCGACTTCGACTGTTGGAACAAGAACCACGGGATAATTAATAACCGCATTATATTGTAGGCACATGGGAGCCGCAGAATTGTTGTTCAACGTTGAGCATGACTTCTGTGAGACGCACCTTTTGCAATCGACATATGGTGAATCACTACTATTACGCTGTCGACGATGCATATCTTTTTCAATCAGCAACCTGTCGCCTCATCCTAAGAAGCCATAACGTGAGCCTTGTAACTGTTTCTCAACAGTGTCGATTATTGCCGCATCGCCCTCCCAAGCGGCTTTCGACTGTCCAAATAAAATCTCTAGGTCAGCACTCAGACAACCATTTATAGAACAATATATAAACCTGCTGATGTCCAGTATTGCTTCTGGTAAAAAGCATGCCCCGCCTCATCTCAAAATTTGCCGAATGGCTTGCGAGAGCTTCCGTGCAAGATATATTCAGTCTCTGTGGGCTCCTCATTCTCGTATGCTGGCTATCTTATAACCTCGGGCGCCGATACAGCCAGTGGCCTTTGAGGTTACAGCACGCGATATCCTGGAGACGCTTCTTCCAAGCGCCAACCCCGGGCCTGTTCCAGTGGCTGGATATCCCATCATACCTACAAGGGGGAGTACTCGCAGCCCTGGTGATTGCCAACATCATTGCAGTCAGCGTTCATGTTCAATCATGGGCGGAAGTGCAGAAGCGAGCTGGATGCTTGGCGGTCACACACCTTGTTCCCCTCTGCTCCGGTTTTAGCTTCAGTCTGCCGGCCCATGTCTACCGCGTTGAACGGGGCACGTTCCAGTGGGCCCATCGGTGGCTAGGCCGCATTTGCGTGTTGCATTGCCTGCTTCATGGGTCCATCTTAGGCACAGTCGCTCGGAATACAAAACTTGCAGCTCCCCTCGTCATTCCACTCGTGGTGCGTGAAGTGGCCCAGAGAACGGCAGCCTCCCCGATTTCTTCGCGATTTGCTAGCTAGGAAAGTGGCTAATGTTGAACAGGCTGGTTGTAGTCTCCTGTCGATCTTGCCTTGGACGCTCGCTGCGATTCTTCGACGTTGGCCGCAACTCGGCCTCAAGGTCCACCATGTGCTTGCTTCGATCGCCACCGGCGCCCTTACCTACCATTTGATCGACCGCGCATCGGCCTACCGCTGGGTTCTACTGGGCGGTATTTGCACCGGACTGGGCTGGAGTGCCGGGACATGTTTGCATACCATGTGGTTCCACAGGTCGTGGCGCATCACCTCTCGACGGGCCCTCGCGTGGTCTTTCAACCGGCTCTTATGGCTTGATATTGCGGTCCCCATGGAGTGGGTGGCTCAACCGGGGCAGTATGTACAGCTCTGGATGCCACGCCTAGGGGTGAGGTCCTTCTTGCAGCTTCCCGCATTCTATGTGGCTTCGGTAGACACAGTGCAGAATGCGCCAGGAGCATCGACCACTCGCATGTTACGCATAGTGACCCGACCCCGACCGGGCGTGACTGGAAGGATCGCACAAGCTGCGGATCATGCGACGTTCTCGACGATTCATTTTCCGGTCTGCGTGCTGGGTCCGTATGGGCATCCACCTAGCCTTGGCCAGTACGGGACCGTTGTCTTTGTACTTGAGGATGTTGGACTCTTCCGCGCGTTGCCGTTCATACGACATCCCGTTCAAGAAAGCCGAAGCCGGAAGAACACGGTGCGACGGCTAATAGTCCTGTGGCAAGTTAGGCTGAAGAATTTCAGTGAGTGCCCCCTTCTCGGATGCTTTGCGGCGTCGTGTGCTTACCGAAATAGACCATTCCCACTGGGTGGGGGATGAAATCTCGCAAATCCTCGAACTCGACCGTATGTTTGACCGAAACGATTGTCCCGAGCATAGACACCGGGATGACCGGGGATTTGATGTGAGTGAATTTTCCCTCTCTCTATAATAGGTCGGGCTTAACTCGGTGGCAGATCCTGCAATTCACCACACACATCCTAGATACTCAGCCCGTGGACCGGATTCGTTACCGCAACCGTACGCGCTTGAAATATCATTTCCATGCCATAAATATCGACAAGGAGCTGGCACACCTAATGGATGGTAGAGGCGGATCGACCGCGGTTTCGGGTATGAGCGCTCCCTCGTTTACCCACTTGGGTTTTGCCAAGCTAACTGGTATTAGTGTGCGCAAGCATGTCGACACGCGCAGCGGTACGCCGCATCGTTCATTCCAGAACGAGTGGTGATTGTCGATTGATTGACCTCGATCTAGAACCCTTCTGTGAGTGCTGGGCAAACGGTGACCCTTTCGTCCATGACACATCCGAAACGATTGCAGCGCCAATAGAACCCTCCACTACTGGCAGAGTGTTTGAGCCCGTGTGGACACCGACTGCCATGCCTGTTGCACATGCTGTTCCTGAGCAGGCCACTCGGCTGTCCGGAGAAACCTTGGTGAATGATAGACGATCTTGGCAGAGTGATGATTCGGCGGTTAAAGGGCAGAGTGCCAATCACAAAAAGTGGGTTCGGCAGAAAATCACCGAAGGCGGCGTCTAGGTTAGTCAGTCTTAGACAAAGTTGGGGCCCCATGTCATAGACACGGTCATGAGGTGCAGGACATTTTAGTTGCTCCAACAGCCAGGCATGTCCAAGTTGCTTGGTATACTTCATGCATTGGATGTGGCCGATGTAGCTTTATAAGCCCTAGACCTTCCGAAACAGGTTGGAATCTGCTCTGAAAACCTTTACTAAAGTTACATTAACTTGGAATAAGTAGGTAATCGCAAGCATTGACTTGAATGAAACTTGGTTATGTATTGTTTGTGGATGTGGGATGTGTAATGTTGTGGGGATGTGGTGAATAGCCGGCGGCGAAGGGGAACATTTCAAAGTGCAGAGGTTTTCTTTCCAAGTCACCCATGCTATATGATAAGATGTATTAGCATGCAGCTTTTTGTCAGTCATTCTACTTCATTCAGCGACTTTCCTAAAGCAACAAGACCAAGCCGTTTCGTGTGGTCCATCTCCCGGAACGCGAGATTGCAAAGACCCGACTAGCACAATGTGTATATAACAAAGAAAATCATTCTGTTGATGAATACTATAACTAGTCAGAGTTTCTTAATTAATACATCAACATTCAGTCCCTCAAATTCCTACTGCAGCAAAGTCTCAGAATTATACAAAGTGTCGGGGTGATCAGGCCAAAGGACTTTTTTCTGCTTGTCTAAACAAATTCGTATTAAATCGAGAGCATCAGTCTTTCGACCTGAAGATTTCCAAGTGAAAGCGAGATTAGCCACAGTAGTCAGCGTGGAGGGATGTTCCTCGCCAAGCCTCCTCTTACGAGTTTCAAACACCTGCACCTCGAGCTTCTCAGATTCCTCCCACCGGCCCTGATTCCAAAAGGTCGATGCCAGGTTCGCCATATTAGTCAGTGTATCATGATGTTCCTCGCCGAGCTGCATCTTCCGAGGCTCTATTGAGACTATCCTATGTTTGAGTTGTTAGCAGTTTAGCGAGCTAAGAAGTTGTCCAGGCTGGACTTGACGCCATAAATTATCTCAAGAGATGTAGAGCCAGCCACTGAAAGTCCAATCCACAAGTCACAAGGCCACTGTTCTTCGAGTAGATTGCGATTTGAAACACGGGATATTGGACGCTGGGCGGGGAACTATATGCTCATTCAAGTTGCAGTTGGGGAGACGGACAAATAATCGATACATGATCCCGGTGGAACGAATCGAGTGGAGAGGGGGTGAGTTTGAATCTCGCAGAGCGATTCATGCACCATCGATGCGGCCGTGATTGGTTACGAGGAAGCCAAACGGCATCTGTTGGAAAGCAGACATGAACGATAATGGTTACTCAGGATGTATTGTAGTCATTTACCCCTTATTCACGTGGTAGAGGGAGACATGCTGAGTAGACTCGCCGCGGCCCATGGGCCGCTTACTATGAAGAACTTCATTCTCATGGTATTTTCATAATTTCACAATGTTTTAGCTACGTAAATATCCTATAATACTACGTATTAACCTTATTTGGGTAGAAAAATATACAATGAATAGACTCAGTTGAAATCAAACTTATTAAAAATAGTAAATTGTCGAGTTGAATGGAATTGAAATTTTGATCCAAGATACATAGAAATTGTGATGCGACTATAGTGAGCGTAAATATATATTTGAACAACAAAACATCCTGAACCTACAAATTCACTTACAATATACTTTCTACCGGTCCTGTTAATAAACTTACTGCAAATACTACATACCTAATACATTAAATAATAAGATACACCCTTATTTTGATTAATTACCTATAATATTAGTAGTTATTAGAAGTAGGTGACAGTGACAGACGTAAATGACCGAATGGATTTCCAAAAGTTGAACCCCCTATTTGGGAAATTTACATAATCTGATGGGCATATGGGCACCCCAATTCCCCCTGGCGAGGCCTAATGCTGAGGTCAATTTAATTGGTTGCCACAGTTACGGATCATTCACGGTCCGATGTCGATCAGGTGACACGTGACCGCTGTGTGAAGGTGGTGAGGATGTGGTGCGAGACGCGATGCAGCACGCATGAGGCGTGCGGCGTGCATGGTGCCCCGCATATTTACGCATCCTCTGCTGCTTGACAAACGACCTTCAAAATGCTTTAAGACGCTGTAGGCAATCACTATCATGACAATCATTCGCCTCAATGCGTGGAAGGAGTACTGCCCTTCCATTTCATGCATGCGGAATTTTGACTCTGGTGTGGTGTGAGAGTAAGAGTCCCAATCCTTTAACTTTGACTCGGTTGGCCCTTCCAGTCGCTTTCACCGTGACCAACAAAATACTGGAACGAATCAAACATATGGCTCTCGGCAGCCAATCCGACGTCCAAGTTCTTGAGACTTGGGT
This sequence comes from Penicillium palitans, assembly GCA_019190355.1. NCBI lineage: Eukaryota > Fungi > Ascomycota > Eurotiomycetes > Eurotiales > Aspergillaceae > Penicillium > Penicillium palitans. The sequence continues at coordinate 13,649 of JAHAQQ010000193.1, forward strand.
AAAAGAGGCCGTTCTCATCCTTCGAGAGTAGATACTCGGCTTCTTTGAGATCGGCAGGCCGAATAGGTTCTTCTACCCGCTTGGTGGCATGACTAGCACAGTGTTTTTTGCATCTGAATGAACACACAATCTTCTTTGTTCCAGTAATAAGACACCTGCAATGCGGACCGGAACGCGTGGGTGGTGGCTTCAGCTCAAAGGGCTCGTTCACCGGGTCTACTTGGAATCAGCCAATGTCCGACTGCTGCTAGACTCACAGGGTGCTTGTTATTTCGGCTGTGTACATTGTTGTTATGTTTCGTTTCAATCTGTAACGGCAATATTGCGACAGACGGTGGAACGAGCGGCCCAAGGCAATGTCACTCGGCAGATGTAGCTGTGGTCACAGATGGTTGACCCTCGTGCTATTGATGCGGCGGTGACATGTTTCACGAATACAGGCAAAGGTTTACAAACCGTGTGAAACACCATTGTCAGGATGAGGAATTGATGTACTGGCTAGTACTGAACATGTCCAATAGAATCAGATGATTAATTGTAAGTGTTAAAGATCGGTTGAACGATCTCAGGGGTCTATACAGATAAGCTTCGGCGTGTTACCACACCGTACTTCCGAATGTGCTCGGAATACCGTACAAATACTAGGGGGAATTTGGTGAACGATGAATAAGCCTGTCCCAAAGGGTCCTAGTAGTATCTGACCACTCCCTCAGTTCGCCAACCATCGATGTACGCCATGATTTAAGCGATAGGTATCAGAAGGTGGCGTGTAGGCAGTAGCCTTGATCCGGAGCAATCACGACGGTGTTCGGTTCATCGAGGTTCCATTCTGGCGCAGTTTCATCATTTGCTGCTAGTTATTAGCTACTGGAGCGGAGTGGCGTTGCATGCCTTAATGTTCGAGTGGTCAAGGAATATTCTCGTCCCAACTATCGACCTTCGCCAAGTACATGGATGTGGGCTCAATGTAGGTCGTGCTCATTAACATCGGCCGAATTCATACGGGTCTGGGTGTGTGACCGGCAGCATATCCCATATCGGTACAGTACAGCATCAGAAATGCTTGAGCTGGCACCTCACATACCTGCAACATGAATAATCCCGCTTTTCATCTCGCGTAACAATCTGGGGGCAGGATGCGTTTGTACAGGAAGAAAGATAACTTACCTAGCACATGTACAGTACATAGGACAGACAAACGTCTCGACTTCATCTTTATCGGCTGACACGGCGTGGCACAACACGGGTAGCCAGATTAAGCAAGTCAAGGTTACGACCTGACTCGTTATCCACGATGTATTCTATTTTTGTTAGTACAGTGAAGGTGCCCGTGGTTAACTAACTTTGGATGCACTTATTCTGATGTCTTGGATTTAAGAGCTGCTCGGTTTGCTACAGTCATGCAGTTGTCATGTTGAACGAAAGCCCATGGGTAGAAGAGGTATTTTTAGACTTTTCGCGTGTCTTGTCACTTGCATGCTTCTGGTTGGTGTCAAATGTTAAAGCATAGTTGTGAGGTTGGCTAGTAAAATGAGGCCTGTTGGGATATCTGAATCCTATTCTACTGGCTTAAACGGCACATTCAAATCGCATTCTAGTGGGTGGCCGAGAAAATACGTTATTGTGAAGAAATGTTGATGTTGACTCAACGACCACACCTCAAAGCACCAAAAAATGGCCTGCGGTCAAGTTGGCGTAATGCAAGAGGCAGTTTCTTCGTAGACGAGGTCGCTAGATAGCGTGAAGAGGCCGTTTAAAAACACGCATGGTCGGAAAACACATATACAGTATATTTCTTCAACAGCCGTGCAATCTCGGGGTTTATTATTGTTCAACAGTTGCAAAATGAGGACGCTGGTAATGACCTCGACTATTTTTTATTGTCACCACGGTCATCATAGAATCAACGTAGCAGTTTTTCCTTTAGGCTTTTTTTTTCTTGGTCCCTCAGATTTCACGTCGAACGGTGAGTAAAAGGTACTACGAAGAATACACATATTATCCAAAGAAATTAATTGATGGTTACAAATTCATATGTTGATAGTAGATGTTCAACGATGTCTTTAAGGTGTGCTGGGTCATTGGGTTGCATTGAACGATGTATGTATGCCACCTTTGTAACAGCGTTGAACTAACTGTTTGACTCTGGACAGGCTATAAGAGAGACCAGTGCCAGGTGGAAATTATACTTTTGGACGCGGAATCTTTGCAAGTGGAAACGATGGATGCCCCAGAACAACTTCCCGACCAACATAGGCGAGACCGCCAGCCGAGTGAAATGCCTATGCAGGGTGATGAGGCCTATCCACAGGCTGTTTCCGATTCCGAACCCCCAGTGGTAAGCTAGGTGCAATGACACGTTCTATACTGTGGCTGATCACTAAATTCTCTCGTAGCAGCAGGAAGCAAGCAAGCCCAAACGAACCCCTGGCGATTGAGCAGTTTCAACTCCTATTGGAGACACTGGCAGATCTCGATCGCGATGATCCGAAACTCGCCTTTCAAGCGGCTCGAACCGTGGGACTCTATCGACGTCTATGGACCTCGTGTGTGCCAAAACACCTCGAAGGCGAGATACCAGAGGAAAATGACAAAACTTCGAAGGAAGCTACCACCAAATTGAGCAACGAGCGAGACGGGCTCCAGCTTCGTCCCGATGAGCAGCTATCTCGTCTGTATTCCTTTGGACAAGCTTTGGAACAGACCCAAGAACGACTGATCGGCGTTCTCAAAGACTGGAATCAATGCTCGAGAAGTGATCTGGCCCTGTTGATGGATATCAGAAGACGCGCGTGAGGGGTTGCCTGCGGAAGAGTGTCATGTCGTACGTGACAGTCAAGGAATATATCGACGAAAGCCAGAAATCTTGGAAATCAAAAACTCTCTATTCGAATGTAGTTTCAACTTTGAGTATGTCTTGAATTATTGTGTAGAATAGACTTTGAATACGTGTTGTTATTAGCCTCAGAGATGCCCCCAAGCACTTCGAAGACAGTCACGCTGCATTCACCTATAATTTACCAGGAGATTATACAAAATGACGGATCCAGAGATGGCATCACGGGTAGAGTTGCCAGCGGGGAAAGGGTCGAGTGACCGGAATACGGCAGAGGTTCCATTCGCGGCCACAAAGACAATCGGAAACACGGGGCTGTCGCTCCAAAAGCAGTTCGGGAGATGATGTCCAGCATCTGCTCACGCATCCGGTGCAAGTTTCCCATCATGGTTTCAATCCTTGGCAGGAAGAATATATGCTCTCCCACTGTCTCGCCGGTTGACTGATCAAATCGTGCGAGTCGGAATTCTACCCAATACACCTCCTCGAGAAGAAAGAACGCTGACATATAAAGAAAGAGGTCATCAGCTAGAGTAAAGATAGAGAGAGGATCTGGACCGGTCCACTTGAAGCCCGACTGGTCCTCGTAGTTGCTGTGGAAGAAGCATTCGACCGAGAGCGGTCCTTGAACCTCAGGTTCTCCAGGCTCCGCTCCAATTGGAAAATCTAGCCTAAAATCGTCGTTATTTGCCGAAAGAGATGGGGCCGGCGCCGGTGTAGAACAAGGCTCTCGCCGGATTTCGTGAATGTTGAGATCGAAGCCGCTATCTAGTCTGTTGTGAGCACAGAATGACCGTATATTCCAGTTGTACGAACCATTTTGGCCAAAGTCCGACATCTCATTCGACTTGCTGCCAGCGCTGCTGTAGGGAAGTGACAGCATGTTTGAACTGGTGGTACAAGGCTAGCTGGAGGTTTAGATATACTGCCGGAAGCCGAAAATTATTTTCAATACGGCAGAGAGAGAAAAGGCATACCACATATAAACCATTCATAGAAAGAGAAACAGGCAATGTACTAAATAGTCGTAAAGGGCTGGTACCCCGTCACCGATCAACGAAATATCACCGTCGGTCGTATGGCCGCCTCACCGAGTCTCCACGTTGAGATTCCCCCGTCTACCCCCCGTCTACCTTCCCACAACACCAGCACCTATTTACCGAAGCATTGCAGAGCGATGTTGTCCCCACCTAGCAACTGTCGTTTGGCTCTTGAAGCTGTTGTTGAGCTTCTTTGGTCGTAGATCTTCGGCAAGTTTGGCGACAAAGCACTCCGATAGGCACAGACAACGGTCGAGAAGCTGAAATATTGTCACGGTGGCAGGGTGCTGTACCGTATTATTTGCACGAGCTTTATTGGAAGGAGACGATTTGGGATGACGGGAGTCTATTGAAACCACTTAGTTTCGTTCGGTTCTGTTGTGATATGAGGCTGTTGCAGATCAAGAAGCTTCCAGTTCTTTCTACGTGGAAGAGATACATGATGCAAGTAGATGCCTTCACTGTGTTTATATATATAGCCTCGTGTCCCCCTCTGAGAAAACAATTAATTAATATTCCTCTGAACTACAACGGGTTATGAGCCCGGGAGCAACCTCTCGGGTGCCGTTTCTACTCATCCGAGAATCATCTTGACCATCTTGGTTATATATCTACCCCGCTTTCACTATCCTCCCTATGTCTGCTCTGGTCCACGACTCGCCTGACCGAGCGGTCACGGCCATCGAGCCTCTGACAGGAAGTGACAACTTCGCAACCTGGAAACGTCTCATGACCTCCTATCTCAAAGCAAGGCAGGTCTGGGATGTAGTGTCGGGCGACCTTCAGCGTCCCGACTGTCTATTCAAGTACGCCAAACCCATTACGGCAGATATCCACCCCTTGGTGGAGCCCCACCTTAACGGGGCGGTGAGACAGCGAGCCATTGAAGCGCGCCTCGAAGTGGAGGTCCAGGCGTTCGAGCGCCACCGTGAATGGTCGCGCCGCGAAGCCGAGGCCTACCACACTATCTTCCGGTACCTGTCCCCCCACATCAGCACTCATGTCGCGGGACTGGAGACGTCTCGCGATCTCTGGAATGAACTTGAAGAGCGGTACCGGCGAATGGAACTCGCCACGTTTTGCGAGCTGTTCGCCCAGCTTCGCGAAACAACCGGCGAACGCTGCGGCAGTGCGCGCGAATTCGTTGATCGTGTACGGTTGCTGGTACATCGATTGAATGCCATCGCGCCCGGATCGATCGGCGATCGAGCACACATCGCGATCTTGCTGACGCAGATCGGACCAGAATATGTCCTGATTGTGGATGCCATTCAGAATGACAAGGATCCAGTGAATCCGACCACGATCGGAAACCGTCTGTCTAATGCCGAACAAACGGTTCGGAGAAAAGAGTCTCCAACACCCTTGCAGGCAGCATCTGGCCCGTCCGTCAATACGGTGCAGCAGTCTGCCAAGAAATGCAACTATTGCAAGAAGCGCGGCCATGTGGTCGCGCAGTGCTGGAAGAAACAGCGAGAAGGACAGTCGTCTAGGGACCATGCCCTGAAGACTGAACGGAGTGTTTCCGGCTCACCAAGAAACAATTTACAAAGTATACCATCAAGCCAGATGGAAGATCGGCAGGGCCCGCCGACTTCCAAGAGACCGAGGATCAATATCGTGAGGGCGAGGGTGACGACCCTCTATACCCACGCACCGCAACCCCGGTGGATCCTGGACTCGGCCGCCACTAGCCACATCTGCTGGGACCGGAGCTGCTTCAGCAGTCTGCGGCCCCACCGCGAGATGCTGGACACGGCGGGCGATCCAGTGGAAGCCGAAGGGATTGGTACGGTGAAGCTCACGCTCCGGGGGAAGTTCAACCAACCCCTGGTGTTAAAGAATGTGTACTTCGCGCCACGCGTCGGGATGAACCTGATCAGCGTGCCGAAACTGTTGCGAGACCGCTACTCGGTGGTGGCGCACCCGCAGAACGTCTTTGTGCAACGCCGAGGACGGACGGTGGGGACTGCCTACCACGCGGAGGAGGATCTACTGATCCTGCGGTGCCATGTGAGCAAGAGATCTCGAGAGCGAGTCCAACTGGCGAGGGCGCCGGCGACCCATGACCATGCAGATTCCCTGGAACCGCAGGCGGTGGCCATGGACGTCGACGACCCTCAGGAGTCAAGTGGCGCAGAATGCGCAGCGTCAACCTCTGAACTCGGTGGTGAAGCTGTGATACTCGAAGAAGGTGCGTGCAAAGGAGTGGACCAGGCCTCTGAAGCGTTGTGGCACGCTCGGATGGGACATCTGAACCGGGGAGACTTGAGGGTGGTCCTCCGGCAGACTGGCACTCCGTACCGACCGCTGACGTAGGCGCAGCTGCTGGCAACGCCGCAGTGCCCGGCGTGCATGTCGGGTAAGCAGCATCAGAAGAGGAACTCCCGTGCAAGACGGCCACGTCTGCATTCAACGAGAATTTTTGAAATGATCCATTCGGACATCATGGAGATGCCGATTGCCAAAGATGGCTCCAGGTACGTGATCACCTTTACTGACGATTATTCTCGAGGCTCGTGGGCATATGCCATGAGATGGAAGCATGAAGCGCTCCAGAAGTTCCGACAATTTGAGGCCTGGGTGCACCGACAGTTCGGCGCCCAGATCAAGAGGTTCCTCACCGACAATGGGAGAGAATACTTGCCCGTCGGAACACACCTTGAGTCCCAGGGAGTCGAGTTTGACACCTCGCCGCCATACTGCAAAGGGCAGAATGGACTGGCAGAACGCACGAATCGCACTATCCGGGAGCGGATCAACACGCTCTTGTCTGATGCGAAACTTCCTCCTTCCTGGTGGACCGAGCTCTTGGACACGGTGGTCTATCTGAAGCCTGAAGCTGCGCGCTCCAGCATCGATTTTGCAGAAGAAGACGCCGTTTGAAATTTTACACGGGAAGCTGCCTCAGCTGTCGCATCTACGACGCATTGGCTCCCGTGCCTGGGTATTGATCCCGAAAGAGCATCGAGCGAAACTCGGACCCTGATCATCCGAGTGCCGATTACTAGGTTATTGTGAACCAAACCAGTACAAGCTGTATGAAATTCATTCAGGGAAGACAGTCTTTTCCCGTGATGTCGAGTTCGATGAGAGGACCCCTGTGGCGCCACTCATCGAGGGGGAAACAGGCAACGACCTCCCGGACAACGCTCCTCGACCACCTGTCTTTCCACCAGCGGTGCCACCTCCATCTAGCGCATTGCCTACGCCACCTGCATCGCCTCCGCACTTGGCTGAACGACTGACAACGCCATCTCAGCATGTGGAGGAAACACTTCCACCGGTCAATCCAATCGAACAGGGAGCAGAGTCCACACAGGATCTCGGCTATTCCATCTATGGCCGCAGAAGAAGACCCTCACGGCGCTTACTGGAATCACTTGGCAAGGTGTATACCGCAGGCGCACTGAATACCGCATCTGCGAGCACAGTCGATCCATCGACTTTTCACGAGGCCGTGTCGGGCCCGAATCAACTGGAATGGTGGGCAGCCATCCAGAAAGAATATGCGTCTCTTCTCGAGCACGGAACATGGGAAAAGGTTCTGCGAGAGGACGTACCAGCCGGAGATCATGTGATTGGCTGCAAATGGGTCTTCAAGACCAACGCCAACGGAACGCGTAAAGCGCGACTAGTTATCAAAGGCTACCGGCAGAAGCATGGCATCGACTACCATGAAACTTTCGCTGCGGTGTCACGGATGGACTCGGTCCGCTGCATCATCGCCAGCGCCGTGTTGCGCGGATGGAAGCTTCACCAATATGATGCTGTCACTGCATTCTTACATGGTGACGTAGACTCGTCCATCTACATGGCGTTGCCCGAAGGCTTCGAAGAGCCAGGCTATGTATGCCGGCTTCGCCGCTCTTTGTATGGTCTCAAGCAGGCCTCGCGGATTTGGTACCAATGCGTCCACCGCGTGCTGGCTGCTCATGGCTTCACTATGGCACAATCGGACAACTGCGTGTTCTACAAATCCAATTGCGTGATCTGTGTCTACGTCGATGACTTTCTGATTGCTGCAGCCAACTCGCACGAGATAGACCAAGTGCAACGGGCGTTGGAAAGGGAGTTCCGATTAAACGACCTTGGAACCCCACGTTCGTTCCTCGGGATTCAATTCGACTATCATGCCGACGGAGCCGTTTCCATTCACCAACAACAGTACATCCAAAAGGTTCTTTCCGACTTTGGCATGGAAACCTGCCAGGCGAAATCTACCCCTATGAATCCCAAGCAAGACTTGAATCGCCGTCCAGATGAAGAACCTCCGGACGAGGAAACAAAAGCACGATACGCAACCGCCATCGGTTCATTGATGTATCTGATGGTCGGAACGCGGCCGGATATCGCGTTTGCGCTGGGCACGTTGAGCCGCTTCACGTCTCAGCCACAATCGCGCCACCAGGTCGCCCTGCAGCGATTGCTTCGCTATGTCAAAGCCACGCGATTCGTTCGCATTACATACCGCAGTGGTCAGTTGATCGGATACACAGATGCCGATTTCGGTGGCTCTGTCGTCACTGATGGGGCATACTCCACATCTGGCTATGTGTTCCAACTTGCAGGCGCACCAGTCTCCTGGTCATCCAAGAGACAAGGGGAAGTGGCCACGTCTACAACTCATGCCGAGTACATTGGACAATACAATGCCATTCTGCATCTGCAGTGGCTCCGCACCTTCCTGGCCGAAACACAATTGTATCGGTCCCCGGTCACCAACATCATGGCTGACAATCAGTCCGCTATGGCCCTCTCGCGCAATCCCGAGTTCCACAAAAGGACCAAACATTTCAACGTGAAATTCCATTATCAGCGAGCAGTGCTGAATGCTGGCGAGATCGGTCTTCAATATGTTCCTACTGAGGAACAGGCCGCTGACGGTCTCACGAAACCGTTGGGACCTACGGCTTTTGCCAAATTCTTTAGTCTCCTAGGAATCGAAGCCTCGGAGACTCGGAGGCAACAAACGTGACAGCGCAGGCGCTCTTTCCACTGTATTTTTCCTCGAAGGTTTTTGAGTGGTTTTACTGAGGCTTGCCTGCACAGCGTTGATCCAGTATCGCCTTTCCATCAAAGCGATCCTGAGGGGGAATGTTGTGATATGAGGCTGTTGCAGATCAAGAAGCTTCCAGTTCTTTCTACGTGGAAGAGATACATGATGCAAGTAGATGCCTTCACTGTGTATATATATATAGCCTCGTGTCCCCCTCTGAGAAAACAATTAATTAATATTCCTCTGAACTACAACAGCTTCTTATCGGGAAGAATCTGATCTTGGACTTTATTCATGCCCAAATTCATGGTCGCTAGGGCTTAACTTCAGGAACGGGACTACTGGGTGCTGGGAACATGAGCGGGAATTCATCAAATGAGAGCTCGCCCCGAAACCCTGGATCATAGTTAGGGCTCGTCTGGTCAAGGGTAGCAACATAGCGGTTACGACCACCGTGTGTCGTATATGTCTTCGTACAATGGACCTTGTGGTTGCCACGGCGTGCAAAGGCTCGGTGGCATCCAGGCACCAAACAGACATAGGGCTTTTCCTTCGAGTGGCTTCTTGTATGACGCTCGAGGTGGTCCTGACGCTTGAAACCCTTTCTGCAGCCAATGATTGGGCAATTGAATTTTCGCTTGTGCATATCAAATTCCGGGTCCTCCACATCCAAGTCACGACCAGGCTGTTTGCGAAGGACGTGACAGTCAAGCAGTGACGGGTCGTTCATACAAACAGCGGTATCATGAACTATTTCGGCATTCTTTTGTGGCGGGTCAAGTAACCGAGTAGAGGAGATACCAGT
>JAHAQQ010000194.1:0-13402 GCA_019190355.1 Penicillium palitans
AATTTTATATAATTACTTTGAATTTGAAGCTAATTTACTTCATATTATATTAATTACTAATAAAAATTAAGATTAATCATAGTATAGTAGTGTTCAATCAATTTATGCATTTGTTGAATGTAGACTGTTAGAAATATATATTAGTGGCAGAGGTGAGTCTATACATATTTGAACATAAATATGAATAGAAATAGAAATTTCTTAATCTTAGTTTATTTTCTATATAATTAATATCATTTTAAAGCCAAATATCTCTTTTCTTATATTCTTAATTAATATATCTAGTAATTAATGTACTATGCAAATTGAGGTGGTTTATAAATGATCTCTATACTCTTATATGTACTCCAGATGAAATATTTCTGAGTGATCTTCGGGGGGAATAGGTTGTGAATGGGTTCTCTCGGGTTTTAATAGGTTATCAATGGGTTATTAATGGGTTATATTAGGTTTTGATGGGTTTTGATGGGTTATAATGGGTTATAATAGGTTATGATAGGTTATAAATGGGTTCTATTAGGTTCTGTTAGGTCGGACCTATTTAAATATAGCTTATATAGCCAATTAATTGATCTTATATCTTATATCTTTTAATATATCTACTTTACTTGGCCTATTTGCGTGTCTATTATCTGAAACCCCCTTTTTGTAAGTATATACTCCCTCTGATTATCCCCCTTATATCCCCTGCAGTATTCATCTTTATAATAATTATGTCCTAAAGCTAGCATTCTGACTTCCTACCTACCCTTTTCGATAGGGATACAGATAACCTTAGCTATCTTATTCCCTCTTCTCGGGCTCTAACCCCACCTAATAGCCAACTCACAATCGAGCCTTTTGATGCTATTGATACCGACTTCCTTCGGCTCTCTAATCTTCTACCGATCCTACCTTCTTTTACCCGTGTTGGCCCCGATCGGAGAAAGGTATATATGCTTTATGACGATATAGTATATAAAGAATGGGTTGACTGATAGCTATAAACCGACTATAGGCAGAAAAGCAAGCTTTCCTAGGACTCAAATTGCAATTCGAATATATAGAGCAACTTCGACCAAGTTGTCTATACTAAAGATAGTGCGCTAAAGGTGATGTATAAGCGCTGCTTAAAAATCCTAGAGCATCCTCATTCTCTATCGCCTAGTAGCAAGGGCTATTATAGTATATTAATAATGTTGAAGCATTTAAAGATAGTAGGCTGTCGTAAAGCTTAGTAGGGAGGGAAAGGAGAAATTACTAGGTTTCTTTAAAAGGTAGTAAACCCTTATATTTTATTTAGTTATTAGGTTTTAGTAATACTCTTAGATATATAGGATAACGGCTAATCGGAAGCTCCTTTTTTATAGTCAGTTTAGGAAGAGTATCTTCTTCAATTTCTTACCCTCAATCGACTTCTATTCCACCTTATTAAATATCTAATATTTTATAAGCTATTCCGATTAGCCCGCTCTGCACTATCTACCCCCCTAATACCCTCCGCTACTATAATACGCCGTCGTCTCCGTGATATTATTATAGAACGACAGAAGTCTATCCTCTAAACGCTACCTAACAACGCAAAAATCTTAATTATATTAGATTGCTAGACTTCTCTATATAATCAGGCGTTTATAGCTATCACTAGCTATTTTATTGATAGCAATTGGGTATACTAAGAGGTTCTACTTAGATTTAAACCACTTTATAGCTCTTATACTAGTTTGAATCTAAGTGGTATAGTCCTTGAAACTCTAGTTGAGCATTATATCTAGGATCGGGTATTTAGAGTCACAACTAATAACGCTACTAATAATAAGACAATAGTTAATGCTATATAGTAGGCGCTCTCTAGTGATATAATAGTAATCCGAATACCCTGTCTTGCTTATATTATCTAGCTATATTTGAACTAGCTCCTTAATCGTCTAAAGGCTATTCCTCTAAATGAGAATACAGAAACGAAGTGGACTGACTAGAAGTCATCTGTAGCAAAGGTAAATGCTCGGCATCAGATACAGAGGATCTTATATACCTTAAATAAGGTCCGCTATCTTACTGTATATATCTATATAAGTTCCTAACGCTAGGCGGCCTTTCTCCGACTTTAAGAAAAGGGATCCTAGCTTATTCCAATCTAGGATGTAAGGACTCGGTAGAATTCTATATTCCTAATGCTTCGTCGTGTAAAGAAACTACGCAGTTTCTTCTAGCCCTTCTATAAGGAGTATAACTGTAAGGAGATGTTGCTTAATAATCAAGAATAGCGCTAAATCGACTATCTTCTACAAATCACTCGGCTATTCTTTGACTATATAACAGAACTCTCGAAGATAAAGGAGGTTACGATATATCTTATCTTTAAGCTTTACAATGCCCTTTTTAATCACTTTTTCGAAGTAGAGGCACTACTCAAACGTAAGCGTGTTCTATGGAAGTTAGATATGCTTAAAGCACTTATAGCCGGTCGCTTAAAGCTTAATAAGTACTACTCTTAAACTGACAATCTCAAAGGATATATCTATGCAGTTAGGATAATGCTAGTACCTGATAGCAGATTTCAATTCTTCTTATCTGATAATTGGGAGCCTTACTAGCGTAATACCTACCGGAAATCGTTCTAGGAGTTATTGATTCCGTATTAAGAACGTCTTACGATAAGTTATAGATCGACTAATACTCTAACAATAGCTTCTAGTTCTAGACTAAATAAGATACTAAAGAGTAATAAGATATCTGCGAAGCTAGCTAGTAATGAAATAATATAATATCTTAATAGCGGTATGTTAATAATCTGTTTCTTCTCTATAAAGGATAATACTAATTATTTGTACTACTAGATCTAATTAAGATTAAACCTCTTTAATTCTAGCGGGAGAACTAATCCCGTTTCCCTACAATCGCGTTACTTACTCGCGATATTCTCTCTATCCTAGTAACTAGTACTAGTATTAAACGGCTCTTTAATACTGCTCGGGATGTTTGTTACTACCGCCGTGGTCGTTTAAGGTCCGAAACAATCGAGGAGCTTATATTGTTTCTATGTGTAATAAGATTTAATCTTAAGGAAGCTAAAGCAAAGCAGCTCTAGCAGTTCTTTTTATTAGCTGAGCTCGAGTCATCAAAGGAGGAACTTGATGATTATATAGAGGATGCTAAGCTTGATTTGATTAGTAATAATAAGGAGGAGGAGGAGGAGGAGGAGGAGGAGGAGGAGGAGGAGGGAGTAGATAGTAGACCACAAGAGACATCTCCTTATCTAATAGATATAGATATAGAGGTAATAAAGCCACAGTTACTAGAGTCTGCAACTCAGATACGGGCCTCAGGGAGGAAACGTAAGAGTAGAGCAGATGATGATTTTGAGAAATATTAGAGAAATACATCCTAATATAATCATACAATTTATTCTAATTTATTCTGGAAGACCTGTCTGTAAACAAAATACTCAATATTACAAGCAAAAAGTGCATTAATTATACAGCTCTACTCTAGGAGGCTGTTTGGCTGGTTTGCTCTATATTGGGGCCCCAATGGGTTACCCAATGGGTTTTGGGTTATTACCTATAACCCAAAACCCATCGTTGGGTCGAGGCAATGGACCCAAAACCCATTTTGGGTTGGGTTGGGTTGGGTTGGGTCCGGGTTATAGTGGGTCGTGCCGAAGTCTACTCCTAACCCTAGAGTTAGTCGAAATTGATTCTCGCTCATCCCATGCATCGAGTGGTTAGACAGTTGTGGCACTAAACTGGAAAGTGCATTAATAGTGGCCTACCATTACTGTAAATATCACAGAATAGTGAGTTGATTATTTGGCCAACGCAGATAACGATAGCCCACTACGATTTGCGAAACATCGTGTTCCAATACTCAAGGTGTTTGGATATGTCTTGTCTCAAAGCATTTTTGTGGATTGAAAACCCCAAGGCGACACTGCTTTGGATGTCTTGCCCGGATTAAGAAACGCAAATAACGAACTTTATAGAGCTAGTTTATATTATAAGATGAATTTAAAGAAGGCTCAGAATTACTACTAAAGGAAGAAGAAAATACATAACATTACTACAATGACTGATAATCACCACGTCGGGGTGTCCCTTTGGTTTTTTTTTGTGGGCAGTAGGGACAAAAGATGAGCGGCGAAAACACCAACGTCTTTGGGATTGACAATTCCTAGGGGCGAGTCCTCAGACGCCGCAAACCTAAGGGTATTCTGCTTTCCGGTTTTGCGGTGGTTTCTGATTAGCCCCGCCGCGTTGGAAAGATAGAAGTTTGTGAAGACATTAGGCTGGGGGAAGGTCCACTGCAGAGCGGCGAATTCTGCCATTGAAAGATAAGAATGACCGATATCTGAGACTATGATTAAAACGGGAGAATAACTCTAACACATATCTAATCTCTATAGCTAAGGAGTCAGTCGTTCATCGTAGACGTGGTATCAAATACAAGTACTGTTGGCGGACATCTAACCCAAGAATAAGAATCTCACGGCCAACCACCTCAAACGTCAAACTACAACTTGGGTTCACGCAATGGTAGCTCGTACTCCACATCCAAGTAATATCGTCAAGCGCTCAGATTGACATGCACCTTTTTGCAGGTCCAGTCAATGGCAAAAAAGGTCTCACGGCCATTCCGGAAGGCGATTATCGCGCCAGCAGTGGTAATTACTCCAAAAATGATACAAGCAAAAGGTGCAATTGCAACACGTTCAGCGTATCCTATATCATCCGCCTAACTCTTGGTCTTCAGTTCTTGAAGGGATCTTTTTCCCATCAAATATTGGACCACCGTCAACACGCCAATTATGAGGAATCTCAGAATGGCCCCAGGCTCCAAATTATGAAAGCCACATACATCGCAGCCTTAGGGTCGGTGATATCCATAATCTCGTTAAAGAAGGCAAAATACGAAGCATAGGTGCCATCTGACCAAAGTTGAGGTGCACTCGAGACGATTAATTTGCATGTAAGGTCGTTTATTGAGGCCGAAAGGGCAGCTCGACTGCACCAACAAAATCGACTGTACATGGCCAACCAATTTTGAAATGATAAGATCTCGAATTGAGGGAAACAATGTTTCAACATCTCACCAGCTCCACTTTACCAGCCTGCTTGAGCCACATGGCTTATACTACCCTTACTGCGCCTTGTTGCGATCTGGTCAATTGTATATCACGCTTCATCAGTACTGTTTAATCTGTGAGGCTTTATGCCGGAAAAGGCTAAAAAATTGATTTATTGCGGTTTTTGATTTTGTCTCTTCCAAAACTTCGAAAGGCTGAGCCCTCAAAGTAACGCCATCATAAAGGAGACTCCGGGCGCTTGAGAAGTTTCCAATTGCAGGCGCTGAACAAGATCTTCAGTTTTGAATTGATAAGGGGCCTTAGAGGAAGAGTGATGGGGCCGAGTGTTAAACCGAGGACTTTCTGGTCTAGCAGTAATCCATCAATTATCAAATGATGAACAATCGTAGTTCAAAGGATTAATCCGCTTTTCTAGTGTTTTCGAGGGAGGGAGCACAATAGAATATATACATACAATGCGACTATTTTCTATCTATCTTAATCAATCAAACCTGCTATTTCTTTACTCATAATCTAATCTTTACTAAATACCATAAATATCCTATCCGTGTTATTCTCAATTGCCATATCAAAGTAGACATAGGATAGATATCTTCTGGAATTTACACGTTAATTTAAATCCAGACCTATCTACTTATAAGGAAAATTATTACTTATAAAGGAATTTTTAGCTGTCTATAATAGTTACCCGTGTTTTAAGCTCCGCTTAACTTCTCATAGGCTACACGTTCCTAGTATTATATCCGACCCTAGGATCTATATAATTAATGTTAGATATGTTTGTAAGAATTCTATATATACATCTAGAGACTTTCAATATAATAAAAGCTATTGTCTACCCTAAACACAAGATATCATATAAGAAAGCAATAGAATAGTGAAGTTCTAGACCCATATATGTGACGATTGAGACTGAACTGTACTATCCTTTCTGCCAGTACTGGCCGCCTGTGGGATTTTCTGCCAGAAGTCTCCGACTTGTAGATGTTTGCATGGTTTGTGTGAGGAGACAGGACCTGGACCCACAAAGGTCCTGCCAGGCAGGTTTCCTTTCTTCTTCTTCCTTTTACTCCCTGTACTTAGTATTCTCGTTGAAATGCACTCTTTTGTTTAAAGAACTGGCTGGTAACATAATACTAAGTACCATTCTTAAACTTTACGAAGCAGTACGACTGTACGGACTACCATATTGTGATTGGTTCCGGTCACGCTTTACCCCACTTCCCGTTCCTTAGCATCGTATAAGCTAAGACTCGAACCGAACTGAACCGAAGTAAGTCTGACTAATCAAAATGGTCGAGACTCGACGAAACCTAATGAACCGCGGCAAGCAGCCGGTTGCTGCTGTGCCTGATGATAAAGATACCCCGGAGTATATAGCGGATGCTCCCTAACCGAAGACCCCGATTACCGAACCGATAAGATTAGTTGAGACTGATGATAAAGATAAAGATAACGCTAGCGAAGGATCGTCTTCCCTGCGTGAACGACTGATAAAGACTCCGTCGAAGGAGAGATTCTAAGAGCTTGCTCGGTAGTACAAACGACTGGAGCAGGAGAACTAGAAGCTTAAGGACGAAGTAGCAGTCCTTATAGCTAAGAGAGTTAATATCGATGATATAATAAAGGACCTCAAGATCGAGCGTAACGAAGCGATCGCTTATTATGAATATGCAATCAGAGCTCGTGATAGCCTTATATACCAGCTCGTGAATCGTACTAGCGCACTGATTATAGAGGCTAGTCGGAAGACTACGAAGATACCGGATGCTCCGATACTTAGTAACGGCAAATAGGTCCGATTTGAGACCTAGGAGATTGTAATACGACAGAAGCTTGAGGTAAACGCTAACTACTACCCGTTACCTATTTATCGTAAGCTCTATATACAGAGTCGTTGTGAAGGTAAGGCTTAGTTACACATCGCACCCCGAATAGGTTCTGATTCTAGCAACCTATATATAGACGCCGAAGATATAATCGTCTATCTGAAGACTGTTTTTACGAACCCGAACCGATATACCGAAGCCTATACTACCTACTATAAACTAATAATAAAGCTAAAGGATAGCTTTACTGACTTCCTTACTGAGTTTATATAGCTTGCTGAAGAAGCTGCTGTGATTAAAGAAAACTGTAAACGTGATTTATACTCGAAGCTACTATACCTACTACAAAGCTAGGTAATATAGGCAGTTAACTAAGATACCGTGATATTCGAATCGTTCTCTAAGACCTATTAGAGTATATCTTATAAGATCAGCCTCTAATAGGAAGCTAAGACTACTTCCTGTACGCGATCTACTACTATTTCCGGTAGTAGTATAGGAACGACTACGAAGCCGATATATACTCCCTATATAAAACGTGAAGAAAATTCTAATCCTAGAAGACTCTCGAACTCCGAGCGAGATACCTTAATAAAAGAAGGTCGATGCTTTAACTGTAAGGAGTAAGGATATATAACCCGTAAATGTCCGAAGAAGAAGCTAGCTAGTACTATTACTACAGCTTACCCTTCTCCCCGTATTATTGAACTTAATAATAAAGAGGACGACTAGGGAAAAGCTAATACCTAGGCTAAGTCTCCTATCTAGGTAGACAGAAGGTATCACTATACTCGCTAGATTTATATAAGTTGATTAGCGGTCCTAGAGATAGTTTAGTTTTTAATACTAGGCTAATGTATAATAGACGCTCTTTCTCTATTTTAGCGCTTAGTAATACTAGAGTAGATAGGTACGTATTCTTAAATCGAGGATTAAGTGTGCTCCTCGGTAAACGATTTGGATTAAAAGTAGAAAGTATAGGATAGGAGTGTCCTATTCGAGGATTCGACGGAAAGCTTAGTAAGCCGATTACGTATGTTACTTTCCTTATGATATACGTAGATAGCAGAGTGCAGCAGTAGGTCCTAATATTAATCGCTGATCTCGGGAAATATAATATGATTCTTAGAAGGAAATAGTTTGCAGATTATAACGTCCTTCTAGACTGTCGCCGGTACCGAATGATCTAGCCGGAAGAAAAGACGCTCTTTAATAAAATATTAAGTAAGATAGCAGTACTAATACCTACTACTATCCTCTAGAAACCGAAGCTAAATCCTAATCATTAAGCTAATACTAATCGACGAGACCGTCTTTTCGACTAAAAAGAATTAAAGATAAAGGACGGTTATAAGCATATATATAAGCACTAGTACAGACATTAGTAAGTTAAGGAATAAAGAAAGATAAGCCGGAGCCTAAATAATAAAAGTAAGATAATGAATCTAAAGGTTCGACGTCTAGAGGAGGCACTACTAACAATCGATATCAGTACTATTAGTAGTATAGGATTTAACCGATTGTATAAGCGTAGAAAGGTTAATAAAAAGACCGAAACTTTCTCTACCTCACTTTACGAGATTAACTATATTATCGATATTAAGAGCTCTTAAATCTAGGATATAAAGATCGAGGAGATTAAGAAGATACTGCTAAAAGAGTATTATAGGCTTACGGAAGTTTTCTCGAAAAAGAAGTCAGACGAATTGCCACCCTATAGACCCGGAGTTAATCATGATATTATGCTTAAAGCTGAAGCCTAACCGAGATATTGTCCTCTCTATAAGTTATTATTAGAGGAGCTGAAAGCCGCTAAGAAGTATATTCTTAAGAACTTACAAAAGGGCTTTATCGTTCTAAGTTCCTCTCTATATGCTTCGCCGATCTTAATAGCTAAGAAACCAGACGGAGGACTACGTTTCTGTATCGATTTTAGAAGACTAAATACAATCACGAAAAAAGACTACTACCCCCTACTACTAATTGATAAAGTGATCTAACGAATAAGTAAGGCGAAGATCTATATAAAGCTTAATATCTAGTAAGGATTCTATCGGATCCGTCTAACGCCGAAAGCAGAAGATCTTACTATATTCCGTACGTAATATAGATCCTTTAAGTACAAAGTGACGCCGTTTGGGTTAACAAATAGTCCTGCGACGTTCTAAAGATTTATAAACAACGTACTCTAGGAGTACCTAGATAAATATGCGATAGCTTTCGTAGACGATATCCTAATCTATAGTGAGAATATCGAGGATTATAAGCGATAAGTTAAGGAAGTGCTCTGTCGTCTATAGGAAGCAGGACTATAGGTCGCTTTATTAAAATCTGAGTTCTTAGTTAAGAAAACTAAGTTCCTAGGTTTTATTATAAGTACTGACGGTATTGCTATAGACCTAGGAAAGGTCGAAGTGGTTTAATTATAATTAGCACCGACTACAGTAAAAGAAGTACAGTTATTCCTCGGATTCTGCAACTTCTACCGATGATTTATTAAGATATATAGTATAATCTCGAAGCCATTATATCGGCTAATAAGATAAGACGTTCTCTTTGAGTAGTTAATATAATGTAAAGAAGCTTTCCTACGTCTAAAGCGGGATCTAGTTAATATACCGATTCTCCGATATTACGACCCGACTCGGAGGACTAGAGTTAAGACAGACGTATCAGATAGAGTTCTCGGGGCAGTGCTTACTTAGTACTACGAATAAGATGATTTCTGGTATCCGGTAGCGTTCTACTCGAAGACGATATAACTAGCTGAATTAAATTACGAAGTTCGGGATAAAGAACTTCTAGCAATTATCCGCGTATTAAAAGAATAGAGACCCGAGCTTAAAGGACTGTTACGAAAGGATCGTTTTAAGATCCTTACTAATTATCAGTTACTAGAATACTTTATAATAACCCGGCAGATAAATCAGCGATAGATAAGATAGAGTGAATTCCTATCACAATTCCACTTTACAATTAAGTACCGGCCTAGGAAGAGAAATATTATCGCGGACGCTTTATTAAGAAAGGAGACCCCTTACGTAGACGAGAGTCGTAGGATTACGATGTTACCGGGAGCTTACCTAGATAAAGAGGTGTTTCTAGTTTACTTATCTCCTTTAATACCGGAAGAGACTGCCGACGAGACGGTTAAGATTATTAAGAGAATCCGTAAGTCTAATCGTTAGAGTCTAGAGCTAGATAAATTCTAATAAATAGCTTAGATAGGAGGGAGTTCTTAATAGATAATATAAGACGGATTACTCCTTTATAAAGGACGACTCGAGGTACCGGATAACAGAGATTTACGTGCTCGCCTACTCGATAAGATATACCAATAACCCTTAACAGCTTATCTAGGTATCGAGAAAATGAAGAAGCTGGTTGCGATAAGATACTATTAGCCCGGATAGGTAACTAACGTAAAGCGATATATTAATAATTGCTTAATCTGTAAACGTATGAAGGCTTAGAGAGATCGTATACCTAGATTGTTATATCCTCTACCGATTCCTAAGAGGCCTTAGTAGTATCTCTCTATAGATTTTCGTTTTATTCCCGAAGGATTATTACGGATACGATGTAGTGTTTATAATTATAGATTGATTAAGCAAAAGACTGATATCGATTCTATATTAAAAGGAGACGAAAGCTAAACAGATAGCTCGTCTATTTATTAATTACATTATTCGAATCATAGGAATCCCAGAAACGATTATATCCGACCGTAGAGGTCAGTTTATCTCTAAATTCTAGACTAAATTCTATAGAATCCTAGGGATCCTAGGGATCCAGAGAAAACTGTCAACTATATACTACCTACAGACTAATAGACAGAGTAAGATCGCGAATTAATATATAGTATAGAGATTACGTCTATATATCGAGTAGAATTAAGATAACTAGTCTAAGCTCCTACTAATAGTTAACTTTACAGCGTCAATCCTTTCCTAGGATACGACGAAGAAATCTCCATTTTTTATAGAACGAGGTTACGAGCTAGTAATAACATTTAACTAGAAAGATCGAGGATTATCAATATCGACACCGAATAAGGAGGAAGCAGTTCGTATACTCTCCGATTTGTAAGAGATTTGGACCTAAATAAAGGAATAGATCGCGAAATCACAGTAATTACAGATTCGTTAAGCGAATAAGCATCGTCGAGAAGAGGATTTCGGGGTTAGCGACTTAGTATTTATTATAATAAAGGATTAGCTCCTAGATCGACCTAGTAGGAAGCTTTCGTACCTAGCAAGTAGACTATATAAGATTATTAAGAAGATAGGTCATTCCTATAAGATAGATCTGCCGGAAGCGATTCGAGTGCACCCTATCTTTTACCTAAGTAAGTTACGAAGGGCAGCTATAATAGAGCCCTTAGCAGGACAATATATAGATCCACCTCCACTAATACAGATTAGAGAGACAACCGAATAGGAAGTTGAGAAGATCCTAGATACTAGAACGCATTACCGGAAGCTATAGTACCGGGTACAGTGGATAGGGCATGACCTCGATCTACAGTAGTATCCTACTAGTGATATAAAGCATGCACTAAAGAAGGTATAGGAATTTCATGCACAATATCCTGCAAAACCCGGTCCTCCTATGCGCCTATAGGAGTGGCTTGATGCCGATGAAGAAGATCGAGTCCTTGAGGACCACGTTAATGACGAGAAGCCAGCATTTAGGGACTGAATGCAGTTTTAGTCGGGGGTTATATGACGATTGAGACTGAACTGTACTATCCTTTCTACCAGTACTGGCCGCCTGTGGGATTTTCTGCCAGAAGTCTCCGACTTGTAGATGTTTGCATGGTTTGTGTGAGGAGACAGGACCTGGACCCACAAAGGTCCTGCCAGGCAGGTTTCCTTTCTTCTTCTTCCTTTTACTCCCTGTACTTAGTATTCTCGTTGAAATGCACTCTTTTGTTTAAAGAACTGGCTGGTAACAATATAGACAGCGTAAGCTCGATAAATCATTTCTCTAGATATTTTGTAAACTTCAAAACAATCCTACCCAGCAACCCTACATATTAGTTCTCGAAGTTACAGTACCTTTAGAAAGCTTCATCAAGATCCTAAAGCTATTTAAGGGTTTCAAAGATCCATATGAGATCTTTTTGAGATAGTAGCGCCGATCTTGGTTCAATACTATGGTGCATAGAACAATTAAGAATACAATCTCTGTCCTCCATTCTATAGTATAGCTATAATTGCTATATTAATAGATAGCATATCTTGATCGCCTATCTTATTATCACTTTGTAAGTATTCGATAGCTATTCTTTAATTGATATTATATCTTGTCCCTATTTATTCTCACCTCTATCTTAGGTTTAAGATATAAGTTATATAACTTTTATAGAAATACACGTTATTTTCGTTTTACTGATTAGATACTAATGATCAAGAATACTTAGGATATTTCTACAAATAATATATCTAAATACAATAATGTAGATATAAAAAGGGCTATATTATTATCTAATCTATTACTAGCTTCTTATTTCTACCCTAAAGCAGTCTTTATCATAACTACCTAGACAATTTCCCCTTATCTCGCTTAAAATATCATATCCGTCAACAATATATCATCTCAAAAGTTCTATGGACATATACCGTCCTAAGTGCCCTTTAAGTATTAAGTACAACCTGTGCTATATATCCTTAATATCTATATCAGAAAAAGACAGACTAGAAGTAGACAATCTGCAGATACAATATAACTATATGCTCGTCTCATGCCCTTACCAGGCCCCAAGTATACTCACCTAGGCCATCATACAGGGCAAGAGCTGCTTCGTCCAATGCCTAATAAGGCGGTTCCCTGTATACATCAACCGTCCAGATTGGAACAACCAACGACCAATCATGGTGGCTATAGAATATCGACAGCACAAGATCTTGCAATCAATCACTCCTCTACAATCCACATACCAACGTAAACGTCGCAGACATGACCCAGAAAAAAATAAGATAAGTCCTAACGAGCCAACCAACGTGAAGCTATACATCGGGATTCTGAGTGGTCAAATTATTGGTGACAGATCGCGCCTTCTAGATCCGACACCCGTGTTCCATTCATGTCCTGTCCCAGCAAAGGGCCTGACTATTCCCAGGCTTTCTGAGCCTAGACTGCAAGCCGTTATATGGCATAATTACGTGGGTGATCGTCCATCTGAGGTCTCAGGCGGGACCCACTGACCTGAGTTCTAACTGTCGACCGTGTGGCGCGCCATGTCGGCGGCCTTACCGTCATCCTTAAATCTAATTCGTTTCCCGTAACATTGAAAACTCTTTCCCCCGGATAATACCCTTCCGCGCTCGTCGGTCAATCCACCTTGCTGGACAGGGTGATTAATAATAACCGTGGATAAGTCACAAAGCAGAACATCCGCGCTTTCCCCCGGATAATGCCCTTCCGCGCTCGTCGGTCGACCGCAATCCACCTTGCTGGACAGGGTGATTAATAATAACCGTGGATAAGTTACAAAGCAGAACAT
>JAHAQQ010000195.1:0-22726 GCA_019190355.1 Penicillium palitans
TCAACACTCACCATCAACACTCACCATCAACACTCACCATCAACACTCACCATCAACACTCACCATCAACACTCACAATCAACACTCACAATCAACACTCACAACCAACACTCACATCAACACTCACATTATCACTCACATTCACACTCACGGTTCAACGCAACAAGCATTGCAAGACAACACTCATCTCTGTTTGCCTACATCTGAATGAAAGATGCCAATTTCTATTGTAGCGAGGAAGCTATTGGATCACAAGCTACTTCAGAGTCAAGTCTCGACCTGCTTTCAAAAACTTGCGTTCAGTATGGTGAACCACTTTTTCGACTGTTGAAAAGACAGTGATACTGCAAGGATATGATTCTCACATATCATTGAATTTGCAATTAAACCGCTCAACGCTGTGGCAGACTGACTACTCTGGCCGTTTTGACCATGGCCACTAGCCACGGTCACCGTCTCTTTCATGAGGATTGAAGTGCTTCAACAGATGCCGCAATAATGGGTTGGAGGCTTTGTGTACCCGTGGTTGGCCATAAGACGTGCCTCCCATTGATCCCTCTACAATCCCTTTTGCCTAGCCTCGCGCTAACGGTACTTTCTGTGTTGCTCGCAACCAACTGATGTTGCCTCCGCTAATACTTCTGCTACCTGTCGGTACAGATACTATGAATATACTCCCAAATCCAGGGTATTGGTTGTTTTCCTTGACGGAGAATAAAAAGTCTAGACCTTGTTGGAAAGCCCAGAATAGAAACCCGACTCCAGTTTCCAGGACAATGAAGTGAGTTATT
This sequence comes from Penicillium palitans, assembly GCA_019190355.1. NCBI lineage: Eukaryota > Fungi > Ascomycota > Eurotiomycetes > Eurotiales > Aspergillaceae > Penicillium > Penicillium palitans. Next base: position 792 of record JAHAQQ010000195.1, read on the forward strand.
TCAGCTCCCATGGCTCACGAGCTAGGTTTTCGTGATCGCCACCCCCTCGCAAAATTGCAACGCTACTATCACAGTCATGAGACCCTGGAGAAGAATAGCACCCGACGGGCCAATCAAACACGCGAATTTAGACAGACGCAGGTAGGGTTCCGCGATGCAGATCTCAGCAACGACCCACGGGACAGTAGATCAAGGAGGTTCTATTTGTGGAGAGAAAATGGAAACAATTGCAAAGGTCTAGGCACGATCCACAAGCCCAAACTTTTCGGCCATCAGTGTACGATGGACCGGGGGATTGTTACCTAGGTACTGCTGGGGCAGGTGAGTATTTGGAATAACACGCAGGCTTTGGCGACAGAATGGTAGGCTACAATCCGATCCGTGGTTGTGTTCACTTGGTCGTAGTCATTAGAAAGTAAGTACCCCTGTCAAGTGGGAAGCAGAACTTTGCCTCTCTGGTCAGTAGAACGTTCTAGAAGCTATGTATCTTCTCCTGCACCAAGCTTTCCGGTGATGATTATGCTATACTCTCTTCGAGCCAGACAAGTCCTCTCCATACGCTCAATTCTATCGCCAGTCTAGTAACTCTAGCAGATGGCTTGTAGAAATAATGCCAGTGGATCACATGAGCTTACGTAAATATCTCCGGTTTTTGAACTAAACCCGGAAAACCGATTGGCTCCCGGGAGTGGGTTCTGTGGGCCGGCCCACCTGCGGCACCTAACCTGTATTCCAAGCACCCTGCCCATCTCGAGAATGACACTGAATGCAGTATCTTCTAATAAAATATTGTCCTTTCCCAATATCCTATATATGAGCAGAATGAGAATTTGTTGATCCTGCTCCGGATCTCGTTTTTTTGGGCTAGCAATCTACAAAGCAAGTGTAGCAGAGGCTGTTTAGATAAGCTTTCCATGAGGATCAATCGTGACAGCCGCATCCTCCCGCATCCTCTCACCGAGGGAGCATTTCCATGGCTTGTCGAACTTTATTTTCCGGGGTTCGGCGATCGATCGACGATCCCGGCCATGTTCTACGATCTCTGGGGAACTAACTTTTGTCAAACTATAACCTCCGTACTCCCTCGCTATTGTCGTAATTCCAAGGAATGGTGCTTGTTTATATTTTGATAATATGTGTATTCGTACGTACAACAATCATGCAGTAGCTTGATTGCTCAGCTGCTATGTTTGCCATTTTCCCCGTTCGTAGCACATCAAATAACACTAATTCATCGAGGTAGTTGCTATTGCTGCTTCGAGATCGCGATATAGCGCAGATACTAACAAACTGCTGGTAGCATGGATGTTCCGCTTATCGGTATCTCAGCTTCCTGGCTGTACAGACACGATGTACATAGTTCCAAATCTGCGATGACGATCGTGATTCTTCACGCCGTAAAGGGCGGAGTAATGGCATCGCGCGGCCTGTGATGTGTGATTAGCTTGTGGTTAAAGGGTGGTAAACATTAGTTCGTACTTGGTCTCGAACCTTTCCTCTTTATTGATTCAATGCTGTCGATCTGGCTAGTCTCAGTGGTTAGGATTGTTTGAATCCATTTTTCAATATTACTTTGCGCAGGCCTTCTGCTTATGAGATTCGCTAATAAAGCCTTATAGCCGGCCGAGCGATAAGCTCCTGCTCGGCTTCGATAGCTTGGATGGCCTGGATACTTGAGCGGTCTGGCACCAATTCGACGTTGCTTGCGCAAAATATAGTACTTTTTCCCTCGCAGAGACTCAACGCTTCGGTCTACCTGATATTGTTCAGAATATGCGTGGGAGCGGGCTTTCTACGGCAGCGCCCGATGAGCGTCTAGCTAGGCGAGAAGGTTCTTTTCCTCCCATTCCTCCCAGGCCACCTCGCTTCGAGGGGACATATCGCATGAACTAGCAGTAACCAGAATAGACCTTTTCGGACAATAGCACGACTTGAGCTCCTAATAGAAGAGAAAAGTGAGCATAAATCCTCTCTAGGTCCTAGTAAAAAGTTAAGATAGTACCCTTGGTTTACGAAAATTCTTCTAAAGTCTCAATAACATGACCCATGGACCATTCTGGGGAATCGGTTCGGTGAGTCTGAATTGTGAATTATTGACTCCGTATTTCAGGCTTCCCTAAGCCATCTGTGTTAAAACAATCCCTAGCTATAAGAACGCCTAACTGTCAATTTCGTACTCCTGGAAATTGTTCTTGAATGCAATTACTGTACGCCAAAAGAACAAGCAATGAGTTCCCAGACCAAGCCCCACCGGGTACTGAATAATGTAACCTCAAACAGACTTTAGAGGCAAAACTTGCCTTCCTACAAAGTTCATTCCCCTAAAGTTTAATGAAAATCGTGACTGATTGGCTGAATGTATTCCAAACCAAGCGAAATTTGCTGCAAGTACGGATGTAACATAGTGGCCTAGCACACCCCGATCACAAGTTCCGGTTTGGAGAACTAACTCTTCATATCAGCCTGTGCGGCTTCTCCTGTAACATCTGGCTGGGAGAGCTCATTATCTCACCTTGACACAGATCCAACTATGGGGAGAATTCGAAAAATTCCGTTCACTGATCAACGACAAAGCTTTCGGAGCCGATTACAACGTGCACTGTCCCTGTCATCCTCCGGGTCCGAGGATATCTGGAGCCCGCTAGGGTCAACGGAATGCGATACCACGGAGGAAGAGTCTTCTTTGCAGGAGAATGGCTCCTTTGGCAACTACCACAACGACATCGTAGTGGAGGATGGCCAGGAAAGTCCTCCACACACCTGGAGTATGGGCCCGAGACCAGAAGAAGAACTGGAACAACCCGGACAGGCTAATCTCGCGGAGGACTGCAATATGATCGCCTTACAATGTGCCGCAGAGTGAGTGCGAATTTGCCCCCTATAATAATGTTTTGTGATGCGTCTGCTTACAACAATTAGACTAGATATCCGAACGAAGTTAGTTATGCGACTCACCAGAGAACGAACAAAGACTGACTTTTCCCAGGCTCATGCAAAAAGCATTGGAGAGCTCTAACAGCTTGATTGCAACTATTCGCAGTGACCTGGAGGACATCCGCAGCCGGCTGGCGGTCGTGGAGACAGCTATGGAGATGATGGCCAAAGAGGGGAAGAACAGTACTACAGAGGATAATGCAACTAGGCGAACCCTTCGGTCGCAGCAGTGATCTGGATCGAAATATGATGCGGTTGTGGAATATATCCCAGAGCCTGTTGTCAGCCTTGTTAGCTGAGGTATCACCATCGCATTGTGCTTCGCGACCAACCATAGCTCACTGGGGCAGACTGGAAGCTGTAAATAACCGTCAAGGCTGCGGAAAGTAGACAAATATTTACTATAATTGCGCTGTAACGAACTGAGCTCCTTGGAACGAATTTTCTGGCCTCGCCAGTGACAGTTGTAAACTGATTCATGCCATTAAGGTTTCTCGGGCGCCCGGGTATCATTTTTATCGGCTACCCTCTCCCTGGCCCACTGGACCCTCACGTCCACATTCAGTGGTGGATCAATTTGAGATATAAATTGGCTGTCGTACGCTTGGTAGAGTATTCCAAATATTATGACCCGCGGTTAGCCCGCTCAATTGGGTTCGGCCACTGTGGGCGGACCAGAAAAATACCGTAGTTCGTGCCAGCGTCGTAGGCTGTCACTTGAAATCCTATTATCTCCTAAGTGGCAAGAAAAGCATATGTGAACCAAGCGCCAAGGAAACAGCCAAATTTCTTCATGAATGTCGCCGAGTCATATTGCCTATCAAATGCTGGGTGGAGACCACGGACATGATTAGTTAGATTCGGTCGCTTCCGACGGATCAGCGCATCATCTCCCCGGGCTGTGGGCCCTGCCGCTAACCACATTCAGCGACCATGGAACATTCTCTCTGCCTTCCAAGCTGCGCTTGGCGGAGCGAGTCAAATCGTCAAAGGATTTACGTCAATATCCTTCCACGGCGGAACCCAAGTCGACGCAACCTTTGTTTTCTATTTTTACTGTTGTGGTGGAATGGCGGTGGCGTTACTGAAGATCATCTCATGAGCTATCTACCTGCGTGAGATTATGTAAACCGACTAGCCAGTTCCTCCATAGTACAGCCCGGGCCGTCGCAAACCCTGGATCTATCATCCTTCACACAGGTGATTAATATTGATTGCCTGAAACTGGCGCCTCCTGATTTACAAGCGGATACTCGAAGCGGAAAACCCGGGTAGGGCATTGTGACCTAGAGTGTCAAGCGGGCCATCCTGCTCGGGCCAACTTCCGTTGATGCCTCCCGAGCTAGGCAAGTAGGATGCCAGTCTACGGTTCTGAAGGGCGTCGATCGTGTTCCAGAACCGAGTAGTCGCCGATACCAGCTCGCCATGTGTTTGATGCAAGACAGGCTGAATATCGTGCCATGAGACCAGGCCCTGCATTGTGGCGTGCGATGACTCCTGCGCTTGCTGCAATTGACAGAGCTCTCTTTCAAGCCTCTGGTTCTCAGCTAAGGCTTTGTCTTTTGCTGTGATAGCCTCCTGCAGTTTCGATGTCTCCTGGGCCTTTTCAGCATGCAGACGCTGCATCGACTGGGAGTCATGGGCTCTCTCTTTGTCTATCTCTTCAAGGGCTAGCTGGCACTCCTCTTGTACCTCGTCCATTATAACTAAACACTTTTGATGGGCTGCTTCATCATTTTTCTTTCGGGCGGGTTTCGCTATAGAATGCCCCTAAAAGCTAACGTCAGCAAGATGGCTCATTAAGGTACTGATGAGATAAAGCACAGGGGTACAACAAGGCTCGAGCGAGGAAATGAAAAACAGAGATCGACCTACCAGCCCTTTGTGCAGCTTCCCTGCCGCTTTGAGAGGGTTACGTTCCGCCTTGGACCTAGAGACAGTCGACCGAGCAGAACATGGCGAAGAGGCACATGACCTGCCAGTCCCGGGCTTCGTTGTGGCAGTACCGCGGTCTGCACCTCGCCGAGAGGGCTTGTGGTCTTTTGCCATGCTGGATCCTCCGTCCGGTGGGTGAATGTGGACTTAGCGAGACGCCGGGCAAAGTGAAGGAATGTTTGATCGCAGTGGCCTTCTGGGGGGTTTCAACTTTAAAGGTTTAGGTGGGGACAATTGAAAGCCCTGAAACGAGGTGAAAGTGTGACTCCCCTCCTGCCAAGCAGCTGTGCCAGAATCAGCATCATGAGCCTGAAAGGCAAGTACCCATTGACACAGGGGCCCCACGGTGCGCTAGCGCGAAAGCACAAGATCTGCGATTTTATTGTGGAGGAAGTGATCGACTGCCCCACATCGGGATCTACGTTGAGGTATACGGTTGTGTCTCAGTATCGACCAGAGTCGAACCATCCGAGCCGCTCTTGGAAACAAGAAGGGCCCTCTGGCCTCAGCCATATGCGGTGTAGTTGTACTATTGTCCCAGATATAACTTCCACTATTTACACGGTCCCATATTACAACAGTTTCCGAAAGTTGGGCCATAAAGTCTTCCATTTCATTCTGAGAAGCAAACAATCCGGAAGTCATGGAAGGACATATATAGGGCTTCGTTATATGGAACTAGGATTTGGAATCTAAGTTGGACCAACCATTGCCGCTGTCGTGCTAAATTTTCCTTCGTCGAAGCTCACCATGGTTCCATAACTGGCTATGAGACTTCTAGATCGTGTCGAAAAAGTTATAACAAGAACATGGGCTTAGTTTCCGGGGCAACCATTTGAGGCATTTCAACTACCAAGGCTCTTGAGCTGGGGTACTCGACGATCGCCATTTTACCCCGCGAGATTGCAACGCTACTATCACACTCTGGTAAGACCCTGAACAAAGGAAGCACTTGTAGGACCAATCAAAAACCGCTTGGGAATATGGACCGATGATGGTACGGTCCTGTGATAAAAAAAACTCGGCGATGACCCACGGGACAATAGATCAAGGAGGTTCTATTTGTAGTCAAGAGAAGAAATAGCAAATTTTTCACAAAGGTCCAGACACGATTCACAGACCCAGTCTCGACAGACCAGTAATGATGCAACATACCTTTGTTGCTTGGTCCTGCTGAAGGGACCATCCTCACAGGTACGGCAGTTGAGGTATTTGGAATATCACGCAGGTGTCCAGCAAAAGAATGGTACGCTGAAAGCAATCCATGGTCGGGTTCTCCTATCTGCTCTCACAAGAAAATAACTTGGTCCTCCGTCGAGTGGCGACCTGTTGGTTCTCGTTAGTCTCGTCCTTTGAAGGATGTTCAAGAAGGTATGTAACTTCTTCTGTACTAGCTTCCCTAATGAGTATTCTCTTCGAATGCGAAATCTGCGCTTTCTATCTGCTCAGATTCGATCGCCAGTCTTACAACCCTAACAGACAGTTTATAAACATTGAACGGGTTGGAACGGACCAGCTTGGATTACATAATCATATTTTCTGGTTTTTGCTTGAAAAGCCGAGAAACCGATTGGCTCACGGAAATGGCAAGAGTCGGCGGTGTGGGCCGCCATCTGCGGTCCCACTCCTTTTCCAGCATCCGGCTCATTCTACCCGTCTTCAGACTCTGGAGATCGAGAATATTTTGAACACAGTAGTGCTACCTCATAATATTTCAAAGGTCTACGCCCGTAGTGAGCATACCCGATTCTTCTGGATCCTCCTATGACGGTAGGGACAACTTCAACCACGGCCGACCTAGAAACCAGGTGGAGCCGAAGTTTATTGGTAAGGTTTCCGATGAGATCGAAACTAAATCCTATTTATCCACGGATAATCCCATTTTCTCCCTGAACCAGCGTTTCCATGGTTCATCGAAAATCATTTGTCAAGATTCAAGATGAGGCGATCAGCCATGGGCCGACGATCCCGCCCTCGGGTTTGCAGTAGTCGTGAAACTAGCCCTATGACTTGAGAATAGTGGGAAAGCTTCACTTCACGTCAAAAATCACTATGGCATGAATTCAAAAACAATTTGATGCCTCAGTACCAACTACAAACCACTCTGGTTTCGATATAGCTACCCGTTAGACCCATTCAGACCACTGGAAACCCAGCCAAGCATATCCCGAGCCGATAAGAGTCCAGACGTTTTTAGAGCTTCAAAGGAGCCCCCTAGCTACAATGTCATGATTCATTGGGAGGACAGTTCTCGGTTCGGAGGCTTTTATAAACCAAGCTGCGGATCGTTTATCCTCTATACCTCTAGCCTTTGTACTCGTTAAACCTTATTAGACCATGGATACACTCATGACCAGCCTGCCAACAAATGTTGGGGCCATCCTCATGGAGAATATCTCCATCATCCAGATCGTGTCCATGTTCTCCATCGGCACGTACAATGCCCTAGAAACAGGGATTGTCACGTTCGACTCATTCAAGCGCTACCGGGGCCTCTATTTCTGGAGCATGCAATTTGCATCCTGGGGAATTCTCGTGCATGCAATTCCTGCTATGGCTCGCTTTATCTCACAGGCGTCCAACCTCTCGACGTCCATCCCCTTCATGATAGGATGGTACGCCATGGTTACCGGCCAAGCCGTCGTCCTCTACTCGCGTCTGCACCTCGTTTTCTCCGACATGAGAAAGGTGCGGTGGGTTCTATGGATGATCATTACAAACGCTTGCATCCTACATATCCTAATGACCGTTTTTTTCTTCGGCCTCAACCGCGGCGATGCACGCTTTGCTCGCCCTGCCGCGATATTTGACCGGATCCAATCGACGGTTTTTTGCATACAAGACTTCGTCATTTGTGGCATATATATATATAAAGCGGTGCATCATTTCAAGAGTGCCATTACAATCCGCGGTCGAGACGGCCGCAACGCCATTATCCATCTATTTTGCATCAACATCCTCGTTGTAATCCTGAACGTTTTACTACTCCTAGCGGAGTACAAGCTACACTACATTCAAGTGAGCTTCAAGACGGTGGTGTACAGCGTCAAGCTGAAGTTGGAATTCTCTGTGCTCAACCGTCTCCGGTTGATGACAAGTACGAAACCCTGCATCTGCCAGCGTGGACCCGAGGACAGCCGTCGATCAAACGATAAGAATATTTTTGGCACGGCCTCTTCACGACCAGTTATCGCACCGGATGTGAGCTCGCAATCTGGAGTTACCCAAACCGATATGCCACGTTCGTTGCGGCCAAGCATTTATGAATACGATGAAGCGCTACGCGAGACGTCGAGCGAGAATATGATGCCCCCAGGAGACGCTTCTTATTTGGCAACACTATCAGAGGGTCACTCAAACAACCTTCCGGGTGGCTCCTCAGAAACCCTGCCTGCGCTAGAATTGAGCCTATCGCAATTCTCGCCAAAGTTCGACGTCTGAGCATTCCACGAGGGAGTACTGCTCGGTTATTTCGGCTCATCAACAGCGGTGCGGGGATCTTGTGCCTTTATCACAGACAGGCATAATTCCGTACAACCTTGCTGGTTAGTAGGTGGCGACATCCTTACTGAGACGCTTGATTCCAAGTCTTTTTAGACGGTGTGATTGATGTATCGTGCCTAAGAGGATGCTGTTCTACGCTTGTTAAGCGAATGTCGTCAATGTCGGTCGGCGCGATAGGCCAATCGCAGGATGGGATAGAATGGGAAATACATGTATAGATAAGTGGTGGAGTATACAAGGGGTATGTCATCAAACAAGTCTCGTACTATCCGCACGCAAGTTCGTTGTCCAACGATGTTTGCCAAGATGCCTTTTGGTTTAAGCCCACTGAATGTGAACCTGATTGAGAAGGGTCATTCATCGCAATCCCTACCTAGAACTACCATGAAAGCTGGAATAGGGTACCAGAGACGGTTTAGCTCAAATAAAGGCAATCCGATTCTGGCTAGGTGAGCCAATGTTGAACTCTGATGTTTTTCAGATTATTATTGATTCCTACCGCGTTTTACCTTTCGGATGACGGAACCATCGTTAGTCCCTTTTGGTGGAGACGACCGTTCATAACATTCAACGTGATCGACTAAATTTGTTATACAATTCCGCAGCACTTGTACATGAATCATAACGTTGATCGACTTTGAACAGTCTTCAGGGCCCGAAGCACTTGTTCTAATTAGTAGAGCACGGCAGGAGCCTTTGGGGAGTTAATATCTTGCACAGAGTGATAAGAGAGAACGACCTTGGAGGGATATAGGTTGCAAGGGGTCGACTGAACGAATCAGGAGGCCCCTACAAGTGCATCCAATTGAGGGAGACACTTGTTGCTAGCATGGTAGAGATTCACGGGTTGGGCTCTGGGTCGCCTGGAGACATTTGAATGGGTGTAGGATGATAAGACCTCTTGGAAACAAGTTAGTACCTTTCTGGCGACGAAATCGATGACCCAATGATCTTACTAGTTGATGTTGGGAAAGAGGCCAATCTTTTGTGTTTGAGGCCAGAACGAAGATCTTCCCGGATTCCTTCATCCGAAGAACGAGATGGATATCGGCATCGCATTCCGAACTATACTCCGATGCCGTTTTGAAAAGAGACTTTCTTCTCCTGCGTGCTTTTTGATTCACTGCGTCGGCTGGGTTTGTTTTCAGCTTTGGTTGAACATCCATATTGAGATTTTTTGCTGGCTCTGACTGAGAGCGGACAAGAAGTAGGGGGATAAAATCAAGGAGGAATTGAGCGGACGATTTTAGGTGTCGAGTTTGGTAGTAGTGACTTGATACATAAATGGTGGTCCGTGGCGAGCCCCGCAATTTTGTGACAGGGCAAATTCAACACAGGGACAGAATGTTAGCAGAATTGGTCTTCATAGGGGATGTTGGTTGGTTAAGTCCATCGTTGAATTCGTGCCAGATCGTACAAGGAGTGGTGAGTCGACCCGACTCACTTAAACGGGGAATTCCATTTTCCTTTCGGATGTGAGAACATTTTATTGCAATGATGGGCTCACCACTTGTTCCACTCAATCGGTACAATCACATTGGTCTCAAAAGCCAAATATCGACCTTTTATCTGCTGTGGCGCACTTTTAGCCGAAGAACAGCACAACTAGGCTGCACTGTGCTCTTGTGATGGACTCACATATCCGCGGCAGCCTCAACAGCTCAAGCGTCCTTCCATTCATGTGCACTTCGGAGATATATAAGCCGCTGCCAAACCTAGTATAACCTTCAGCTACATGATATCTAACCTGTATTTGACCACAGGAGGCCATCTCGCCTTTTACTATGATACTCGTGAAATGGTGTCTGCTTTTGCAGGCAGTTGCATTTTCGCCGACATATGCGCACCTGAGAATGGCGTCTCCCGAGCCTTACGAATCTAGTAGGAAGACACTTGACAACTCGCCACTTGCAGCAGATGGTAGTGACTTTCCTTGCAAGATATCCCCAGGTGACTTTATCGTTCCGACTGAAGAGGCGACTTATCGGACTGGGAGCAACAATTCTATCAAGCTTCTGGGCAGCGCCACCCATGGCGGTGGGTCCTGCCAGGTGAGCCTCACCAGTGATCGTGAGCCGACAAAGAATTCGGAATGGAAAGTCATCAAGTCCTACGAAGGGGGATGCCCTGCAAAAGGACCTGGAAATCTTGATGGGAGTGCCGAGTCGGACCATTCTCTCCAACTCCACTTCGCGATCCCTGACGGTATTGCACCCGGGAAATACACCTTGGCCTGGACATGGTTTAATCGTATCGGCAATCGAGAGATGTACATGAACTGCGCACCCATAACTGTGGCTAATGAGTTGCCGTCAAATTCGTCGGACAACACACCCAAACAATCGCTGGCTTTTCCTCCTATGTTCATCGCCAACGTGAATGGTTGCATTACCAGAGAAAATGTAGACATTCACTTCCCTTGGCCTGGAAGTATTGTTGAATATAACGGCGACAGCAAATATCGCCCGCAAGAAGGCGAACCGGTATGCACCGGAAATCCTACATTCGGCCCAATTCCCATTACCGATACAGCCGACACCGGCGAGGCTAGTTCCACTACGAAAAATGCCAACTCGATGCCTTGTTCGTGTGGCTGCCAGGGTAGCTAAACGTGTATAAATATCCTGATGAGCAATGTGGTTCTGCATCGCAGAGATATATAGACGGGAGCGTTCAGACCCATCTAGCTCAATCCAGATCGTCTGTGAAGTGGAAAATTCCAGTCTAATAATATTCACCTCTCTTTGTTGATTACAAACCTGGTTTCAGTATTATAGTTCCAGCGGGGAGCACATCTGCGAGATAATGATAGTATTTTGCCCAGCGGGTATGATTATGTCTCAAATCCAAACAGGAGCAACGCACTCCTTGTGTTACATAGACCCTAGTTAAATAGGCGATAAACGAATGCAAACGAATGCAAATAAATTGTCAATACCGATGGGTCATATAAGTAAGAACTGATTATAATACTGTAGCAGGTCGCAAATTGAGTGTAGTCGAGGGGCTATCCTGAACCTACTATATTTGTTCGCTTGAAGAGCGTTTGAAACTACCACCGTCTGAACCATACTCCATCTACCAATCTGCCGTACCTAGCTTTTCTTATGCACCAATAATATATTGTCCGAACAGCACAGATGGAAAATAGGATCGCGGGTTCCTTCTCAATTTGGTAGGCCTCAAAAATCAGCCGAGCAAAAGCCAATGAGTTTGTCCTTCAGCAACGAGCATAGTAAGATTTGATACCATGATAGGCAGTCTTGTTGGCTACACTGACCAACAATTTCAACTCTCCCTCGCATGAATCTCGGGTAAACATCTCATTCTGTCACATTAGCCGAGAACATGATGAGACGGAATGAACTTACCTGCAAGATTTCCTCGGCGGAGATACTTTCCAGTTGGCAAGGTAAGTTCTGAATCTCCGTTTCCCACTCGTATGTACGATTTTTCAACATCAATTTCGTGACAACATCGGCTAGAGCGCATAATTTCGTCGTCGCAGGATTCATTTCCGATTCTTTAATTTCGCAGCTATTCTCGACGCCCACTATTGAAAGTCAGTTTTCATCAATTTTCGCAATATCCGCGGATACCTCACTAATCTTGACATCACCAGACTGCGTAAGCAGGATTGTTTCCGGGCCTAGGGTAGCGAGTGCTCGCCCGAGCCCGCGCAGATATTGGATTCCTTCTAATACCTATTCCAAGTTAATTTCGAATGCACCTGCAAGAGATTTTATTGGCTCACCGGCTTGACAATTCCAACGAGTTCATCGGTGGTGATCGAGCAGCTGGAGGCTAAAATGTGACTGACTGACACTTCCGTTGGTTCCCAAATCAATGTGCATGAAGCATCATGATGGTAACATTCGAGCAATTTTAGGAAGCTTGGATGGGCGACTTGTTCTATCAGTTCTAGGAAACCCGTGGCGGGAGAGAACTGTTTTTCAAGTTATTGGATATGCACCAACTTCCCTCTTTCCGACTTATTTCGGGCAAATATCAGAGACCGATCTTGGGATGATCCAGCGGCAGGTTCAAAAGTATCCCATGGGTTCTGATTCAGTTGTGGGATCCTTGCGTTCGGGCGACCCGGGTGTGGCTCCATTGAACCAGGTGTGATTACGGCGGTGGCTATTTTCTATATTGTTGGGGGTTGGATATGCGGAGACGCCGTTGAGTTTGGACTCAGCTGCTCATTGCAGAAGGCAGACTCATCAAGCCACACGGTAGAAGGTCGGGTGTGTTTGGTCTTAGCGCGATTCATAATGCTGTGTTGGCTTCCCGGCATGAAAAAACATAGCGAGGATGGACAAGGGTCAAAGAACAATTTATAGCTCCACGATATTGTTTTGACACATGACCTTCGTCTTCGCAATGTCAGTCCATTGGTAACAACATAACGACGTTGGATCTTTAAGTGTGGTAGTGAATTGCCGCAATTATAGTAGGTTACAGTGAACCTCTGTTGGTCGGGATTTCCATCACCGTCAATTGAAGTGTGGAAAGTTGAGTGCGGTTGAGCGGCATCAGAAAATAGCTTATAATTTTCAGTTTATTTTAAAAGGTCTACTTTCAACATGTTCAGATGCTGTTCCCCTTGAATATCCAACATTTTGTTTTCCTTTTTGCTAGAGTCTCGCTGCAGAAAAGGGCAACAGGAGGTAAAATTATTCCTGGACAGAGACAGATATCGTGAGCTAGCCCTATTCTGCTCCTCCGTGGAGGATGTTGAGCAAATTAAATGGATCGACTTTCATCAATTACTTTGACAACTAGGAGGAGCAGATAGCATAAAGTCAGCCATCGAGTGGTCGATGACCACACCACATTTCCAGACCCTTCAGCCGGTATGGTAGGTCCGATTCGTGTAGAGGCAGGAATACGAGCTGTTGTGATAGCCTCCACCGTACTCCCAGTTGGCAGTGTGAATGTTGGAATTATCAAAGCTAAGGGCAAGGCGGCGTTGTTCCAGGAGGGCGTTTGGGTTGTCTTCATGCTTTGAGTGGACGCCATTTCGTCTCCGACACATGGGCCGACAGTAGGGTGGCTCGTAATTATATCACATGCAAAACTCTCGGTACTTGAAATTGTCAACCCATAAACATAGCAATGTCGGTAATGTTGGTTGATCTACGTACTGGTTTTGTGCGTGAGGCACTGTTTCCGGCGTCACGGTAGTCGTTAGGACTTTGGTAGACATGTCATTTGGCCCAGGTTAGATTTGATCCCGCTATCGGAAGACACTTGGCTTCTGGCTATGTCCAGCTCGGTCTATTAGAGATATTGCGAGGGAATGGGGTTTGCGGAGTGGGGGCTTCCTACCGTACGCACTGGCAAAACAGGCTAATTCCCAAGAGTAGCGCGTTTTGGGTGATCTGTCTGAGGATAGGACTCAGGTATTTGAGTGGAAAGGGGGACTCACAAAGGCGGTTGGCCTAATATTTATACTCTCTCATATTTCACTTACACCTTAGCCTTTAGATAAATCATGCTGGCACTAGAGAAACCAACTACCCGAAACATCAACCTTAGTTAATAAATAGCTTCAACGGTGTCCGGATCATGCGCAATAATATGAATGGTTACTTAACACGTTTGACTACCCAACGTTTCTCAACATGGCTACATGATATTTGCTGGAGATGGACGACCGCCCGCCGATAATCGGCAGGTTGAGGGGGCTGTCAGATAGTTATCCAGAAGCAGTATGGATCAGACCGCCCGCAGGAATTCGACCTTGACTCTAGACACTCAGATGGAATCTCAATGTCAGCACGTCTGGTTAGTGCATCACCCCTAAGTACCAAAGATAACTTCGTCGCTGTCCTATATATTAATCATGCTTACTGCTCAACTTTTGATCACATCTCGATGTTCTGTTTGCACATGCTGAAGTGGACTTTCTATATTTCGGCCCATCTCTCTGAATCCCAGCCTGCTATGTATATCTCACGATTCCTCCAGCGCTTCGGCATCCCAAAGGTATGAAAGAAGGGCCTTCCGTTCTGATCTGGCGCATGCTGAACCTAGCCATAGAGAACAAATGTCACAACAACAGAGACTCCTGGTACACAGACGATGATGAATCTACCCAGTGAATGCACCATTGTCAGTGTACCTCCGGATTTGGAAAAAAGCATGGAGTTTTCCAGGGCCGGAAAGGTGGATGGTGCCCAGTCTCAAGTCGTCAAAGTGTGGTCCATCAATTACACTTTCATTGAGGAATTCAAAACACCATTCATTGATACCTTGGAAGTAGAAATGGCATTTGATGGGACGAAGACTGTGATGAAAAACAAGACGTATACTGATGTGATTGGGATGGATGGAGGCAAGGATGCAGTGGCAGAATTTGGGCCTGTTCCCTATAAGGGGGTCGACGAAGCAGAAATAGGGTATATGGCCACTAATTTGGTACGGCTGTGCTGAGTTGTCCCCTGGTATGAAATTGAAACCAGAGCCATTGGAGGGCATCTGGAAAATTCCCAGTGTATATTCATTTCGACAATCAATTAACAGCACCGTTTAATTTAGGCCACAGCCAATAATAAAATCAATCCCTCTTTACAGTATGTGTGTGTGTGTGTGTAATTCATTTACGCTGACCCCTCGTCGAAACGATACGCAGCCTACCGCTACTATATATATCTTCCTATGTACATGTATCGTGTACCACTTCCTAAGCGAACTTGGAGCCTCGCCGAGGCCTGCCGTGGCCTCTATGCCGTCGTTGGGTTTATGCTGCCCTTATGGCGCGCGGCTTTGAAACCGTTGCGATGCTTCAGCAAAATCCAAGACAGCCTCCACTGTCTTGGTTCGTGATGCACTGTCAATCTTACCTCTTCCTTCTTCTCCTGGTCCACCCAACAGTGTCGATATGCTGTTGAAAGCATCGCCAACCTTAATTCGCAGCTCTCTCCTCAGTTCTCTCAATCGTGGGCAATCTAACAACACGTGGTGAACGCTTTCCCGTTCACCACAGACGCACAGATCGTCGTCTCGAAATCGGAAAGTCTTTGCGTATGTTGACAACCAGCAGTGTCCGGTTCGCAACTGCGTGAATAAGTACGCTCGATTTCTAGGCAGGGAGCCGTAGAGCCGTCTGGTGTACTTGGCCGGTAGTGTGTCGTCGATCTGACGCAGATGTGCGCCGGTGCTCGAGCCGTTCCATTCGTTCTTCCATTGGGCGTGGATCCCTTGCCTAATGTGTGCTCTCTCGCGTGATAGCAAACAGCAAAACGGGTGAGTTTTGCCCAGCACAGCTGCCTCCTTGGCCAGTAAATCGGCAGCGTCGTTCCCTGGCACTTCGCAGTGTCCGGGTGTCCACTGTAGTCGTATCGACGTGCCGTGGGTCTTGGTGTTCCTGGCTGCTTGTAGAATGGCATGGATGATCTGTTGTCCCGACTTGTTCCCGGGATTCTGGATTGCTTGCAGGGCCGACTTGCTGTCACTAAGGATAGTGGCAGATCCCACCCGCGAGTGGGATGTTCTCCAGTGTCGGAGAGCGACCTTGTTGATGATGTTGATAGCGTACAGGACCCCAATCAGCTCGGCGGCATGTACCGACCACCGATCCATGGGTCCAACCTGCACTTGTATGCTGTCGATTGTTTCTAGTGAGTCATTCAGCGCGGCCGCTGCGGCACCTAGATGACCTTCTCTTCCCGAGGCATCCGAGTACACCACGATGTCCGCGGTTGACCGTGCCGCCTCGGCCCTTTCTATCGCGATCTCCCTGTCTGATTCAATCTCGATTTCCGAGAAGGATTCTTTTCGCCAAGGTGCCCTCTTTACTGTACCAAATTTCTTCTTTGTCGCTCACATGCGCGACGTATCACAATTAGAGCATTGTCAAGATATCGGTCTCTCCAGAGCCAGATCAGGACCCACAGGAAGAAGACGGCTTACGGTTGGCCATATTGCCGTATTGAACTCAAGTTCCAAATGTTTGACCTTATACCGGTTTTTGCTAGCACTCTGGGGAGGGTATGAAATCTGAACCATACCATATATGGAATGTCCCAGGGCCAGAAGCCTTCGCCCCCTTGCGACCTGCGACTTCTTCTTTCGACATTTCACATGAGCCATGGTTGATTGGGTAAGGTGTCTATGAACCGGAATAGAAGAGCAAGCCTGGCTCCCTAGGTTGTAGCCACTGTTTGATGGTAATCTTTATTGAGCAGTTTACAGGGGTTGGAGGAATTTGCTTCACCTAGATAGTATTTCTAGCTGCAAGATTGATGACCGGCGGATCACAACATCAATCTCACTCTTAACGGACTCATATCGCTTGAAGTCCTGCCCCTTGTCAAAAGCCTCCCAGTTACCAAAGCATATCTCAAAAATAATGGGACAACCACGAAAGGTGCCAAACGGGCCTGGATTTTGCAAAAGTTTGGACTTCTCTAAATCCCTATTAGGGGATCTTCCAACACCTTTCCCAACGTACTTTTTGCCCATAGTTTGCACGCTATCCTTTCCGAAGGTTGTGGCTTTTCGTTACTGATGATTCTATGCATTCTTATCTCTTTTTTCAGTACAGAGTTACGTCCCCAGGACAAACATTTGTCAGGGGCTGCCGCGCTATAACTCATGTTCCTGTACTAGTCAGAACATCTGCTAATATAGAAATAGAAAGGTATATTTATCCCAGGTTGTTTGAACATTGGGCTGCTAAAAATGTACTATACGTTTGTTGGACAATTTTGCCTGTATGCAGCCCATAGAGGATCACCGGGCCTCGCGCACGCTAACAACCTTATCCAGTAATGCCATAGTTGTGTTGCTGTAGAACCTTACCAGGATGCTAATTTGCCAGCAAAGGTAATTTCACCAGGATATTAAAGCAAGAGGCTTGCTACTGACAGAACCGCCGCACCATTAAACGGAGGGATGACGTAGGAGTGGCAGAGAGAGACATAGATTAGGCAACTCTGGAAACTCTTACCGTTCTCTCATCTAGTATCTTTATATTGCACAAGCAAAGACCAAAATGCTGTGCTGGTGGTTCCATCTGCTTGGTTGCTTTGGCAGTCTCAAACAGCTTATCTTTCTCTCTTAATCCATCTGTACTAACATTGATGCGCAGCTAAATTTCCTGAAATGGAGACCCAGTATTCGCTCAACCCAACGGTCATTTTGATGATCAAAAGTTGTATACTTTCAACGGTTGACAGTCTTACTACTCGACTGCACCAGCAAGACATATAATGGTACTTATATCATTCCTTCATGGATTGATTAGAAACGTTTGATTATCGTCAAACTGATTTGTCACTTTTGCCATATTTTAACCTGACAATATAATATGGACGCGTCCATTGATCTGTTTGCGATGGTCGAGTTATCGCCCGTGTCAGAACCGCAAAGTATGATCTAATCGAGAGCTGCATGGTATAATTTATTCTGCTTTCAAAGTTGAAATACTTGCGTATCTTGGCATTAGGCTACTGCTACGACGTAGTTTTGATTGATGAACCCATGCTGGAGAGCTGCGTAAGCCAATGGCCATCACGTTTCTCAGAACTCGTAACAAGACTGATAGTGCTAAAAGTGATAATTGTGACATTGACTGTCTTGCTTACGCGCTTCCCACAGGATCTGTTGATATGACGTTTTCTCTTTCACATGGGTGCGGCTTATTATAAATCAGCGACAATGAATTTGTAATGCGAGTATCGTTGTTGCAGGATAGGCAGGGTGAATTCCAACAAACAAAAACCGGAGAAGAATGATGAGACACCCTGCTAGATCACTGTCATTTTGTCTGAGAATCTTCTTCGAACGCTATTGATGAGCATCGTGACAGGCGGGGGCAGAAATGAGACCTCCTCGCCTTCATCCGCCATATCCTGCCCCAGATCATCCGTAGGTGCGCTTTCCAAAATCACTGTGTCTGCCTCGCTGTTTTCGTCGTCCCCTGGACGCACGTCAATACTCGCTTCAGGACTCCACTCATCCTCGCTGATCGGCTGAGGCCTTTGTGCCTCTGATTCGAACTCCGCCCATTGTTCGTTCCTTGCCTCGGTCTTTTGAGGCCAGGAGGGCCGTAGTGAACTGGACGAACGGCATTGTCACCTGCACAAGGTAGTCGACCTTGCGCCAAACTGCATTCGTTAGTTTGGACGGAAAATTCTCGCTCTCTTGGTAGTATTGGTCGATAAATCTTTGCAGTCTGCCAGTTCGCTTCAACATCCCCAACTTATGCAAGAAGGAGTTTTTGAGACTCGCACTACAACCGATGCCATTTCGCATTTCATTAGCAGTGTTGAATCCGGATGCATTCAAATGGCCCTGTCGGAACACCTATGAGCTTCTAGGGCTGATTGGGAATATCATATAATACTAAGGGTGGTGCAAAGGAATCTCTTTTCTCCAGTGCATGACTTCCACTATTGGGCCAAAAGTGACACGGCGAAAATGACGATGGAGATAGCGAGAAAGTGGTGGGTGTAATAATAGTATGCTGAAGGTGTTTGCCATTTATTACAAATAGAGATGGATAGAGTCTCGAGATGAATAATGAATTGCAAGAACAACCACAGTTGACTCGACTCTATATAAAAGACTTAGGGCGAGGAAACAAGGGAAAGGCGACTTCCTTGCATACACTATGTGGCTCCGAAATGTCATCCCTCCACTTCTCGTGTATGCCTCATTTTTATCCCTAACAGCTGGCGCAACTCCCAGGGTACATCATCTGGGTTTTGATACCCAAGGAACTTACCTATCAAGCACCTGTCATGAGTTTGATCGCTGACCAAACCTTGTGCCCTTTTGGCCAGCTGGCATAAGGGACAGCCTAAGAACTCGTGGCCTGTCGTGGCTCTACGAGGCATTCTTCAGGTACCACTATAGTTATGGCTGGTACTCCGAGAAACATACCGATTACTCCCAGTACGAACGATGCACTTCCTAGGAGCTTATGATCCACAATCCGACTATCAAGAAATCCAGCGGTACATCTTAATTTAGCATAATTTGTGAGACCAACAGGCATTATAAGTAGTGCTTCTCATCTTAGGTTTGCACTTGTACCCGTTTAACTTCTCTTTGTCTCAAGCGTGTTGCTATAACAATCGCCTCTGTCCACTCTATTATTCCTCTCAAAATACTATCTCACCACTTTTAAGAACCGCCTCGCAGTGATACAGTTTCTGCCTCTTGGAAGAAGGTTTGGATAATCCCATTCCAGTGTCCCAGAGTGATCGCCTATCTAGTTGTTGTACATACGCCGCCGAATAGCTACTACGCATTTTGCTTCACAAGTCCAGAGCAATGAATACGATATTCGATACCCACACAAGACCTCTTCGTCCCTGTCGGCCATGCCGCAACTCAAAAATCCGATGCACCCGTGAAGTTCCTTATTGTCAAACTTGCGTCAAGCGCGGTAAAACCTCGTTGTGTGTCTATGAAATGAGAGTGCCAAACCAAAATTCTGCTCTTCTAGAACCAGAGCGGCAAAAGCAAGTGCAGGAGGGTGAATTTGGCAAGCATCACATTCCATGGAAGGCTTTTGAATCCCAGCCCGAACAGTATTTGCAGCACGAAAATAGTACTATAAATGAAGAGTTGCAACACACCATTGAGCCTGCAAATGAAGCAGATATCAAGCACTTGGATCAAAGTCATTCTGGGAAGGGCAATTTGGCACCTCACGAGACGTCACGAAAGAGTATTGCCGCTACAAATGCAGAGGAAACTCCGGTTTCCCAACCAAATCATGGCCGTGCACCTGTTGAAGATACTCTTGAACGGCCACGGAGCATATCAGGATCTCATCCAACAGAGCTCTATGCCCAGATGACCCCTCCGGTAATCAGTATCAACCCGTGAGAAAGCTAAGACCGGAGGGCTGACTATTGACAAGACCTCTTTGCCTCCACGGCCGAATTTTAATCTTACCATATCTGGGGGACACAACTACGGCCTACATACGACCCACCAACTGTTGTTGGTATTGAGCTACCTTTTCATCTCCTCAATGCTTCCTATGGACGTAGGGGCTCTGTGGAAGGTCATATGTCGCCGCGACTGTGACTGGGAAGAGAGCTTTGTCTTGCAGCACAGTCAGCTTCAAGGGCAGCTGAGCAGTGTGCGCAACGTTTTAACCCAGTCTAACGGGCTGCACACAATAACATTGGAAGACATTGAGCTTCAATCTAGATACATTCTCTTTATTCTTGGGCAACATACGTCCCCTCACTCGAGCTTCCTAGCTGAATGCTTCCAAAGCGAGTACCCTCCGTACCGGCCGTTTGGGGTGAGGGCAAGCATCGCGTTGATTTGTCATGTCTATGAGGGCATTCGGGTTGATGAAATGGAGGGATATGAATCAAAGGAAATATGGACTCACGACCAAAACTTCTTGATAACAATGGCTTCCCGGCTCAAGGAGTCGCCGCTGTTTGGCCCCGAAGTTTCAATGCCGCATTTGCAGTCTATGATATTAAGCCTCCAAAAGGCTTTTTAGTGCGAAGAAATTCGTGTTTCCAGCACGAAATTTCAGAATTTGAGGATCGGACACCAGCAAGAAGTGTTGGAATATTATCAGCGGGCATTTTTAGCTTTTGACCCGATGCTATTGCCAAATATTCTGGCCTCATTGTGCGAATCTAACGATATTACTAACCTATATGGGGAGAACCAGCTTACCAATATGGAGAGTAACTTGGACAGAAGTAAGTAAATCAACCTCTAGGTTGATATGGTGTTTGACGTGACTATAGCCAATTTGGCCTTGCGGCTGGCCAATATTTTCACATCACTTACGGCAGAGCGCTTGGACCGTGCTTTCCAATACACCCACGAGCTTCAGTTGTCAAAAGCGGATAAAGTCGTCGCCATGGAGATGATGCATGTGAAGTTATTCGACGAAGCATACACGTTGAACCGTATTGGTAAGTTCTCGCATTTGGAATTGAACAAAGAAGTTTCTAATAGTCGCAGGCCCTACCACTGTCCGTTTTTTTCATGTTTCCCCGTGAAACTGCGAGGGGATATTGGAATCCTTCTCTTTCGAAAAAACCGAAAGTTGAACATTAAGACAATTGTGTGGAAATCATCTAGGTTTTGTGTTGAAATGAACATTCGCAAAGCCCCATGTGCCGAAACGAGTCTATCACCTTGCAGTGCAAATTGTTAAATTAATTTGGGTCCATTTCTAAACTTTGCACTTCGATATACTTTTCATCAACGAGGTGAAAATTGCATGGAAGTTTTTCGGACGCATGAAAAGCAAATTACATATATGATCTTCGATCTTCGAGCGGCTTTTCTAAAGGGCCAAACTTGTGCCACAGCCAGAATATCCCTTTTGGCCAAAGGTTTCCAAAATTCGGGAAGAACATAGTGTGTTTCGTATGCACTTTATTTTGAAAAACGGTGCATCAGAGAAAACTTAGGCTGGCAAAGTGCAGAGATTTTTTTTCAATGCAAAGACGGATTCCAAAGAGCTTCTGGATGCACAGCATCGCACGTGCTGCCAACCCTCAGTCCGTCACTCAATGTACAAGCCGAAATGTTTCCTTGCTTGTTGAAAAAGGTGACCC
>JAHAQQ010000196.1:0-22484 GCA_019190355.1 Penicillium palitans
AGTACTCGAAATCATGTGATCTACATGGTATAATACCATGTAAAATCCATGTATTCAACCTTGCACTTTGACAAATAGTGCTAAGGTAAATACCACGTGACTTCTGCCCAACTTGAATCCCGAACCGACAGTACACGATGCCCCTCAATACCCCTCCACTTTTTTCTCTGTCCTTTCGCTCACCAAAAAAGTAAGTGGTCTTCAAGAGTTTACTTGCTTATTGCGATCTTATGCCTAATCTTTTCTGGTCGGCAGAAGCTTAGAAACTACGAGAAAAAAACGAAGTCGCCTCAGCTGCACGATTGTTGATCCCTCGATATGAGCCAACAACTCTCTCCTGCCGCTGAAATTCTTCGTCAAGAAATCAAAACTCTGATAACTGAGGCTTCTTCGGGAAAACCCAAGTCGGGGGAAAATGCATCGAATTATTATGAACAAGATGCGAACGGAAACAGAACATACGACGGATTCTTGTATGAGAGAAAGGTATCTCTGTTGATGGAGGCAATGGAATTGGGAAAGGTACAGATCACTTACCTTCTGTGGGTTTGCTTTTACTTACCAATTCCTAGGGGTGGGGATGGAGTTTGGCATATTTCTCACAACCAAGGCCCATCATCAACAAGTTCAAGCGTATGTGGCTTGTGCCATTATCCGAAAACACAACCATCACTTCGGTTGATCCTCCGAGCGCTGGTCAGTGCAAGGCCTTGACCGAAGGATATCGCGCATTTGTCGGTGATCAACCAATCCTAAACTCACCCTCAACTGTTATTTTTGTTGCGCCAGTGTAACATACATAGTGGTTTTCACAACCATCTATCATATACCATGAGCTCTTTTTCGTTGAACGTGGAGATGTAGGATGAGTAGAGACGCTTTTTTTTTTTTTGCTTGACAAAGGATTCTGCCTGGCAATGCCCTCGACACAGATACTATTTTGTCAAATTCATTAGGTGGAATTATCTTAACAAGCGGTTTCTGCTGATTGAAGGGGCACAAAATGCGAATGTTCTCTTTGTGAATCCATGATACACTGCGCTTGTGACTGGACGCTTTCCTGCCCTTGAGCTCGCGGTGACGCGGGGTCAGCACTTTGCAAACAGGGACTAAATTCAGCCTGCAAAGGGGAGCTGTATCCGACACTACTCAATTCCGAAGCCTCGGCTGGCTGGCTACCCCGACCGACGCGCTGTGTCGCTTCGAGTGGCCTCGTAATGGACTCATATGAGGGTGTTGCGTGTTGAAAATGATCGAAAGGATTTGAAGTTTCCTCGCCCCCCTCCAGATAGGAAGCCACAGGCCTATCAAGCAGTGACACAGGGTGGATGTATTCGGAAGGATCGAAGGGAACAAGATTTCTTTCCCCTTCCGCCAGGTAGGATGCCGCGGAGCCCACAGGAAGAGACATAGCGTGGATGTACTCGGAAGGATCGAAGGGAACAAGGTTTCTTTCCCCTTCCGCCAATGCCGCGGAGCCCACAGGAAGAGACATAGCGTGGATGTACTCGGAAGGATCGAAGGGAACAAGGTTTCTTTCCCCTTCCGCCAGGTAGGATGCCGCGGAGCCCACAGGAAGAGACATAGCGTGGATGTACTCGGAAGGATCGAAGGGAACAAGGTTTCTTTCCCCTTCCGCCAAGTGGGATGCCGTGGCTCCATCAGTCTGCGATACTTGATGCATCTGAGGATTTCTGGTAGATGGTGAGTGGATCACCGATGCCCCTGCTTGCGCAGATATTTGTAAGTCTTGGTCCGGAATATAGCAGTTTTCCACATCTCTGGTTTCACTGGACAAGGTGCTATTTGGGTCCAGAGTCCCTTGCAAACTGACCTCGCACAGAGTGTCTTGTCTAGAAGAAGACGATTCGAGACTGTATGGGTAGGGTATATGGGGTGTCGATTCCGATTGGGAAATTTGACTACCGGTATGTTCTAAGGCCATGAAAATATGATCTGTCGGCGTGTCTGGCAAAGAGTTTAGTCTGCTGGTCGATCAAGATACATGCCAAAGACAGACATACTTGAAGTTTGAATGTGACTTTGGTCGAGGCAGGTCCAAAGATAACGGTATATCGCGTCGGCGAGGCTGTTTAATTCTTCAAGTCGCTCAACAGCTAAAATTCCACGCTCTTGGAGCTGCTGGATCTCATATTCTCTTTCTTTGCCGTTCTTGGGTAGGACTCTCAAGCTGAGCACTATTAAATTGCGAACCAATTTCCTCGGAATTGAACACTTACTACTCTTTACCCACATCTTTCGGGAGGCAAAACAAAATACCAAGATACCCATGCCCGTCATTCATTTGATCTTGAACATCTCGACATAAATCGTCGAGCTTTTTGCCCTCATTAGACCAGTCACTCAAATGGGATTTGATGATATCTGGAGGGCTAGGAACTAATTGGGAACCAGAGATAATTTGAGCAATGGCTTCCATGCTCCGGGCATGGAGTCTCTGCAGGCCCATGCTCTGTTTCAGAGCATAGAAAATGACTTTCAGAAACCGTGAACGGATCAAGTCATTGTCCCTGCGATGTTCAAAATGAATCAACAGTTGATAAAACAATACGAGGACGGGGGCTTTCCAGTTCACATTGTGGTTTTGAGACTCGCAGAGGAAATCGTGAGAGTTCAGTCTCCATCGAGATAGTTGACTCGCAACGGATTCAGGGGTTGTGATCGAAGATGTAACAGCTCTTTTTCTTTTTCTTTTCCGGCGTAAGGCTGAAGGAGTGGGTTTCTTTGTTGATGATTGAGTGATAAGCTGCTGGGTTTCCTTTGGTATCTGCGACCACGCGGTCTGGATATATTGGATGATCTAAAAAATGATAATTAGATGCCGTAGCTCCCAGTCAAGTATTGGCAAAGAGACCCACAAGAGGATCTTGCAAAAATCCATCAAGTTTATCGGATCCTTGACTTTCAGCGTTTTCGCAGGCATGGGAAAGTTTTTGAATCACAAATTTACTCTCGGAGAGGCCCATTCTCGAGCAGTGTAAGAATGGAGAAAATTCAGCAGCATTTGTCCCATTATTTGCGAAGCGGTTATTTGACTTCTTAATCCCTGTTAGCGTTGACAGGGACCAATACGAGTTTGATTGGCGTATTGCGGCATACCATTTAATTCAATGCCGCTGAAGATCCCAGTCTTGTAAAAATGTTTGATGACCCCTGAACGTATTCTTGTAAATAATGAATGTCTTCGAATGCTGAATCATTAGCTCAACAATAATCAAGACTAACAATTTGCCAGGCACTGAACCGGTGGGCATCGTGTCCCGATCATCATCAGCTGTTAAAGAGCATGCTCCCTAGGCTGCATGGCCACGCACGGTACAATTGGTGGCAAAAAAGCAATCAAAAGCAGCGATGTGCAGGGGTAAAGTGGCAAAAAGTTGAAGGTAGGAAGATGTGGCCCAATCATTCTAGGCTGCTCTTCCAACAACGTGCAGCTTAGGGGTCAGTGCAGAGGCTGGCGTGTCTTGGGTGGGTGGTTCTCACCCCGATTCGCACCCTGTCTAGAGCGCACGAACCCTTGTCGTCCCCGGTCGTGCGAAAAGTGGCGCTCACCCAGGCAAAACCCAGGCAACACCCGACGAACTATTGACTGTACATAAACGCACACCAGCAGATCAGTACACACATAATTCATTAATGCCCGGCGGGTAAGCCGAAAGGGCAACTATCTCTGATTTACTATAGTTACCGGTATACATAAAGCCTTACAATACATGTCATCTCAGATGTCCGCATCGCTGCGGATCATCGTGGGTTAGAATTGAGCACGCCCCTGACACCCTGAGCTGGTCACAGATCATTCACATACGCTGACTAAACATCCATAGATCATCTGACTCCAGGGCTCTCACACGAGCAATCTGATCCACTCACTGATCATCATATGAGCGGTCTGATTTGCTCACTGGGTGCTCGCTAAGTTTAGGTTTGGGCGGCCTGAGTAAGCTGCATCAGTGGAATCGACGCGCTAATCCTATCACGTGCAGCCCTTCCCATTTAGATCGCCAAATAAAAACCAAGACTGGCGCAATTAACGTGACTGTTTCCAAAGAGATGTCTATTTGAGCGTTTCTTGGAGAGGCCTCGCTTTAGATCGCTCTGGTCTGACACGCGCTGTGGAGTCCAGCCCGAAGCGCTTAGTGATCGAACAGTGTCGAAGTCGACCAATCATACTGTCGTTCAAAAACAAGGATCAGAATTTCTTAGCTAGTTACGTCGTTTAAAGCCCTTGCCTCGATTTTCACTGGTTAACACTGCGAAAAAATGCATAGACTAGCCGGTTGTACTGCACAGCAGTCCAGAAACAGGCAAGCAAATAGTGGATCCCTCCGAAGATCCATGAATTGGTCCACTGGTGTGCGAATCGCACCCAAAAGTCTAAATTAAAGATCGAATGTTTCGCTGCCTCACCTGGGCATCTGGGCACCTGGGCATCCGCTTCCGCTTAGGTAACGAAAGACCGAAAAAATACTTGTACTGCGAACGGAGCAGACAAGTAGTGAAAGAAAGAACGTTGGCACCCAAGGCTCCAAAGCTCTTAAAGGTAAATGTTTGTGAGCTGATCTGGTGACTCTGGATCTTGGAAGTCCGCCAGTTCCGCTTCTTTAGCGGCTGAATAAGCGGACTTAGTAGCCCTGGAGCCTGGGGCAGGCCCACTTGGACATATGGGTAGACGACGATCAGATCTATATTATACCAATGAGCTGCATTATGATGACCGACAAGAGGATCAGCGCGACCTATATGGGTCAGGTTACGAATCGTCAGTCTCGCCGAAAACCATTGCACCTGAATTGCAAATATTTATCACTTTGTAGCGTGGATACGGTTGAATAAGCGGACTTGGTACAGTGTTTTAGATTGCGACAAGATTTGAAAAGGAGCCCTGGAAAAGATATAAATAAAAAGAGAATCCCTGAAAGTATGAGCTTAGAAACAAGCAACTAAAAAGGAAAAGCTTCCTCTCAAGAAGACACTGGCTGCGCTTTCAGCAACCGCTAACATGTCATTCGCGGCTTGCTTTGTTTACCTCGTGTCTCTCCTGGCCTTAGTGGCCGGTATGTTTCCCAAGTACTTGAATCAAATGTTTGGCTGAGTACTGACTTAATTGGAACACAAAAGAAGCACACCTTCCAAAGACCTTGGACCCGACTGAGCTGACTACACATGCTGAGATTCAGAACAGATGCGCCTCCCATGTGGCCGCCCAAAAAAGAAATCAGAGGGCTCTCCGCCGTCGTGAAATCTCGGTCGATGTGAATGACAGGGAAACTACTTACGAAATCCACGCTAGTGCCCCAAAGTACGATTTCATCAAAAATTGGACCAATGTTCTCACACCAGAAACTAGCGACGGGCCATACTTCTATCCTCAGAGTCAGACTCTTCGCCAAGACATACGGGAGGGCCAGCCGGGTGTACCCCTGTCATTGGAGATTGGTGTGGTCGACATCAATACCTGTGAGCCCATGGAAGACGTGCTGGTGGATATTTGGGTAAGTCGAAGATGTTGTATGCCAGGTTTGATGATATGTTCAAGACCACTGACTCTCTACTTATAGCACTGCAATGCGACTGGGTCATATAGCTCCTTCACTGGACTTTCTCCAAATACGCCTTTCATGGAACTATACACCAATGCTTCGAACGGTGGCTCTTTGAATATCACGGAAGGGCTGCCGGATCTTTCTGTATGTGGTTTGATTATTAATGGGAAATGGCAGTATGTTGCTAACAATACAAAAGTGGCTGGCGACAGATAACACAACTTTTCTTCGCGGCATGTGGCCGACTAACAGACATGGTGTCACATCTTTTACTACAATCTTCCCTGGTTTCTATGTAGGTCTTCACGAAGAGTTCTTCTTGTTGTGAGCCTGCCACTGACCCGCGCACGTAACTCTCTGCCAGGTCCAAAGAGCGATTCACATCCACGCCCAGGTCCATACGAACTGGTCAGTGGTCTCCAACGGTACCATCAGCCACGGTCCAATTGTCAGCACCGGCCAAATCTTTATTGACGAGGCCCTCGAGGAGGAGATCATGGCGCTTGAGCCGTATGCTAGTCATACTCAGATTGAACGTGTGCCCAATGATGTGGACGGAATTTACACTACCGAATCGATGAGTGAGTCTGCTGCTTCCGTTCCCCTGAAATTTGATAAAGTCCCTATGTCGGTTTCAAGTCATTGGGCAGTCCAAATCTACCATGGTGTTGACATACTTGATTATAGCCGGGGCAATGACTCTCCTGGATACCGAGCCTCTCGACGGAGTCGATTATCGCAGTGGCGTTCTAGGATATATAACCTTGGTAAGTACTCCGACCGACTTTGATTTGCAGCTCTCTTCTTTTTGGTTTCTTTTTTCATTTCTTCTTCCTTGAAAGGCTATTCTAACGAAATCCAGGGCGTCGACCCTTCGTCGATTAAAAATGGTTCTACTGTCAACGCTGGTAAGTGGTGTCAAATACAACCAAGGCCCAATTTATGAACGTGAACTAACACGGGCGTCTACAGCTCCCCCCGTTGTGAATTTGACATCCCGAGGTCATTGATATATCCCATGCGCTATGAGATTATGGATGGATGCTCAGGACTAGCGGTGCATTCGCCAACAATCTTGGTACTTGAATGAGAGCACACATCTAAACTGCTATGGAGAGCGTTGTCTCAAATAATAAATAAGATGTCAGAGGTTCTGTATTCATCTAGACATCTAGATGGTTTGAGTAAAGGGACTTTCATCCAGTTGTGTCTCGATAATTTCACTTCTATCCAGATTTTCAAGATCTCTTTCCTTCGATACCGAAAGATCGTCACACATCACCATTACACAGAACTTATAGTGAAGAGATACCGGATGGAAGGGTCACTGCTTATGGCAAAGGTAACGCGGGAGTACGGCAGTAGCCGGCCCGGATGATGGTAGGTTGTATGCGCTTCGTCCTATACACCCGGCTTCTACATGGGTCATTGGCCTGTTGTTGTTTCTTGGGAATGTCAAGGATGGATTGATAACTACGGAAGTGCGTGAGAGCGAAAACGTGAGAGAAAGGAAGTAGAGAAAGAGAGAGCAAGGGAGCGCTCAGGCGAGCAAGTTGGCGAGTAAGTAGGTGAGCACGCATGTGCTGGCGCACGGCAAAGTTGGCGTAAATGCTTGAAGGGAGCGAGATCTGCTGATTGGAGACCTCTTGGCAAAACGGCCTCTACTTCCGCTTTGGGAAGTGTATTAGGTGAGCGCGCTGGCGCGCATGGCGCATATGCTAAAACGGCAGGATCTGCCAGAATTGGGCCACGCAAGGTGGTACTGGCGCCCCCTGCCCCCCATGTTGACCCCGTTTGTGTCTCCACGCTGTCACTACCCCCCATAATCAGTGCGACGATTGCATAATGAGCGGGTTGATCGGAAGGCTCGATGATAGTGAGAGGGTCGGAGGGAGGGAGATTTGGTAGAAGTTGCGCGTCGTGGGGGCGGTTTGACGCTGGGACGTCCTTAATTGCCGTAACTGATGCGCGGAAGCGATAGCGATGGCGATGGTGACAGTGATGGTGATGGTGATATGGGCCACTGAGTAGTTTGGGAGGGTTATCGTCAACATAGAGAGCTGACGTTCACACGGGGTGAATCGATACATGGAGTTGCCGATTTGTATGGGAATTGGCCCCGTTTTGATAGTATGATGCCGGTATTATGCGGCGATCTTCGGGGATTAATCGTGCTGCACCAAATGTAGGCTCGGTTTGAACTGGTTTCGAGCGGCGGCCATCTGGGTAGTGTTTGACCCATTTTCGATGGCATTGGCACCGTTGGTCATCTGGTTTGTTGACAGGCTTACAATCAGGTGATCCTTTGACATTTTGACGCTTGCCTTTGCCCTTGGGATTGGTGGAATCGCAGAATCGGTAGAACTGGCTTGTTTGGTGTTTTGTGCGCTGTTCAAGCGAGCGATTGGTGGTTTCCGAAGCAAGGAATTCGTTGTACATGGCTTGAGCGGTGGTTGGGCGGAAGTTTTGGACAAAAGTGTTGCACCGGGGATTGCCCATAATTGATACCCAGGTAGACTCGGTCTATCTTCTCAAAAGTGTGGAATGAGAGCTCGCAGCTCATACGACAGATCTTGAATGAATCTTCGGCGTCCGTTGATTGCCATAGGGTGGTCCTTTAAACCCCAAACCTTGACCATTATTGAGATGCCGCAACAATGGCCCTATTGGCAAGGCTACTTAGTTCAGCAAAACAATGCTTAAATTGTGTTTTCTCGGCTGCATTGCCATGCACGAGCTTGGAAGGAAATCGATCAAGGACAATGGTGGCTTTATCAATCAACTCAAGATCTTTCGAAGCCCGTATATGAACGGGATCTAGCAGAATATTGTAGAACAACATCAGCGAAGTGCCCATCACATAAAACGAGAAGACCCTAGACTAGTCAGTGAGGCCCTAACTGTAGGATATGGCAGATCATACCAGTAACTTGCGAATGGAATGTTCTGCCCTGGGACAGAGTCCAAGAATGAAAGGTATGCGCGGCTGGCTTCAATGGAAACTGCTAGGCTGGAGCTGAGAGCCTCGAGATTATTGTTGTTCTTGGCCCAGGCTATGCATCTGCTGGTTGCAGCGTGTATCGTGTTTATGCATCGAATATACTCCGATTGAATGAATATCCAACGAATCTTCACGCACGGAGCATGATTGCGCCGTGAAAGTGACGGACGATGCTCAGTTGGCAAAGAAACCCTCCATTCTTCCAGCTCTTTGTCCAACTCTCGAACGACTCTGATTATCTCTGCGCTAGATGCCTTCCGAGCTGAGTTTGAGTACAAGAGACTGAAAATCTTAGATTTGATGAGGCTGAGCCTCAGGTCGCTCGGGAATGGTTGGCTATCAGCATCAAGGTGGACCGTAATTTCAGAATATAGTTCTGGGAGAGTCAAATCACAGTCCTCGTCTACAATCGCAGGTGTTCGTCCGATCAGTATTGCCAAGTCTGTGTCCAGGAAATATGTAAGCCAGAAAAGGGTCCTGGAGTGAGTTTTCGAGTTCATGTGACCACCCAATGAACATGTCATTCGTCCCGCAATATCCATATAAGCATGTATAGCGTCGTAATCTCCTGAACATCCTCTGCCTATTGCCTATGAAAATTAGCTGAAACTGACCACCAAGTTTGTTAAAATTCACCTACCAAGAGTAAAATAGTTTGGAGTCCCTCCAAACTAGTTGGCTGAGACAAAATCTCAGGAATAAAGCTCCGGGCCACGAGATCACATCTCTCCACATCAAGGAGCAAGGATATCTCAGGGAAGTGAGATGCTATAAAAGCGGCGAAAGCAAAGACGCAGGCCTCAGAAGTGCATCTTGCCTCACCTTTGAAGAAAGCATCGGTTGTGGCTTGGAAACGAATGGAATCGATGATCGGAAAGCTCAAAGCTATCTGCGAGGAATTATACAGATGCAGGCACTTCTGAACCAGTGCTCGAGGTAACAGTTCTCTGGCTTCTATCAGAACCGCCTTCAAGTCAACGTTTGGATAATGAGGGCAAAGATGGAACCCTGGTAGCATCATCCCCCATGTCCTCTCCACTGTGCATCTTTCCATCCATTTCTGACAACTGGGAGAGAGTATTGATTTGTAAAGACTGGCTTGAAGGGCGTCAAGTAATTCAAAAATTGTTGTCTCTGAGCTCTCACTCGTATCTCCGACAAAAGTAAAAGTCGATTCATCTTTGTCACAAACTTTCCCTAAAGACTGACTCAATTTCAAGTCGGCGACGTCATATCGCCTTGTCGTGGAAGAACGAGAACCTTTTTTCACCCGCTCATCTTCTGGTTCTCGAGGTTTTCTGTAGCAACACAGACTTAGTGAGCACATGCTGCGGGCCGGAAAAAGTCTGACTTACTTGGAAGAAATGTTTCTATTTATGCGATGTGGAAGGACGAAGGTACACTGAAGGTGGCGATGTTGACACCATTCACATACTGGCTTCCTGCCATCACAATGGATCTGTAGCTTGTTGAGCAATCGTTTTTTTTTTTTTTTTTTTTTTTTTTTTTTTTTTTTTTTTTTTTATTTTTTTTTTTTTTTTTTTTTTTTTTTTTTTTTTTTGGTTTGATGGGTCTTCTAACTTTTTTCTGACGACAGGAATCACATGAATGGACTGTGTTTTTCCTTGAAGTCCTTTTTCCGGCGTTGTTCCCGATTGGGGGCATGGTCTCGCGGAAACGAACGCCGTGCTTCCTGAAGCGGAATGATTCGTTTTGAAAACTAAGAATTGGTTGGCCAGAGGTGTGAATCGGTGTTAGAATCTATTAGGGTCGAACGTGCAGAGGAAAAGTCGCCATGTTGATAGGACTGGCTTATCGCCATCGAGTCTCACGTGACATTCTACATTTATCAAACATTGTTCCAGTCGACTGCAAATGTCCAGATCCCGGAATCAGTCCGGCTCAGATATTCGAAGAACTTGTCTTGAAACCCTAAATACTTGTACTACTTGATATCCAGACTCTTACCCCACTTTTGGGTCTAATGTGGAGGTGGCCACCTCAGCGGAGTGGAGAAACCCTCGGGTGCGATTCGCACCACCAAGCAATGATAAAAATGGATCTATCGGAATGCGACTTGAATTGCTCCTATTGGGTATCGCTTAGACCTTTTGCGCCATACTGGTCAATAGTTTGGCGAGAAAGTGACGATCGTCAAATCCAAGCGAAGAGACTGTCCATGGCATTTAAAGATGTTTTGAACATGGAGTCCGCTCCTTCGCTGGTCAATTGAACAAGATGGCGCCTAACATGCTGCCACATCCTCTCGAAATGAGCCTCGTGGACGTGGTAATTGTCGGAGCTGGGATTTCTGGTATCAACTTTGCTCAACGTCTCCAAGAGTCAAATCCATCACTGTCCTTCGTCATCTTGGAAGGTCGTCATTCTATAGGTGGAACATGGGACTTCTTCAAGTATCCTGGTATACGATCCGACTCTGACTTGTACACCTTTGGCTTTTCATGGTATCCATGGAAAGAAGATCGCGCTATCGCGGATGCTGGGAGTATCAAACGATACCTGACGAAAGCAATCAAGTTTGCAAATCTTGATAGACGCATTCAATTGTCGCACAAGGTGGTGAAAGCGGACTTCAGCGACGAGACCGCCCAGTGGAATCTGACCATCGAGAATGATGGCCATTTGAAGGTTAGTGGGTAGAGAGTTATGCGGAATGTACTGAACTATAGACTAATAATTGAACAGTCACTTCATTGTCAGCACGCCGTTTTTGGTACTGGTTACTACGATTACGAGCAACCCATGAGTACTACGATTCCAGGGCTGAGCGACTTCAAAGGAGAAAAGATCCACCCTCAATTCTGGCCTGAGAACCAGGATTACAAGGACAAAAACATTGTCATCATCGGATCCGGTGCAACTGCGGTGACATTGCTTCCTAACCTCGCCAAAAAGGCAAAACACGTCACTATGCTCCAGCGCAGTCCCGTTTATATTGTGTCCATGGATAACAGCACTCCACCCATGCTCAAGCTCCTCCTGCCTGAGAGTCTACTCTATTTCTTTCTGCGGTGGTGGTTCCTGACATCCTTGTTCATTCAATTCCAATTCTGCCGAGCTTTTCCAGCGACTGCCAAACGAAAGTTGAAGGAAGCAACGCAGCAAAAGTTGCCAGCCAATACCCCAGTCGACCCTCATTTCTCCCCGAAGTATAACCCTTGGGAACAACGCCTCTGTTTATCTCCAGATGGTGACTTCTTT
Source organism: Penicillium palitans (assembly GCA_019190355.1). Classification (NCBI taxonomy): domain Eukaryota; kingdom Fungi; phylum Ascomycota; class Eurotiomycetes; order Eurotiales; family Aspergillaceae; genus Penicillium; species Penicillium palitans. The sequence goes on from JAHAQQ010000196.1 coordinate 11,791, forward strand.
GACTCCCTTGGATCTGGGAGAGCCTCTGTGTCAACTGGACAAATCCAAGGGTTTACGGAGAAAGGGATCTGCTTGCAAAGTGGTGAAACCATCGACAACGTTGACATTGTCGTGACGGCAACCGGACTGCGACTGGTGTTTGCGGGGAAAATTGAGATCTCAGTGAATAGCCAAAAGGTTGATATGTCGAAGAAGGTCTTATGGCGGGGTTGCATGCTAGAGGATGTACCAAACGCTTGTTTTATCATGGGATATACAAATGCATCTTGGACACTCGGAGCGGATGCATCGGCTATTCTGTTTTGCCGTCTGGTTTCCAGTATGGCTCGCTCACGAAATGCCAGTGCCACACCCCGCTTTGAGGGGGACGCGAAAGAGAGAGCAGCGATGAAGACGGGTTCGTTCTTGAATCTCAATAGCACCTACGTGACTAAAGCCTCAGAGTCCCTGCCAAAGACAGGTGATGTTGGCCCATGGAAAATGCGACGCAACTATTATTTTGATATTTGCACAGCAAGGTGGGTCAATCTGTCTAACGGCATCTCTTACAGAAGTGCCTTGGAAAAAAAGACCCTATGAATTCTATCTTGCAGTCCCTACCCCCTCTTTATTCTTAGCAAGTTTTACAATCAACCCTTTCACCAAACTTCCTTCTAGTATCATAATTTAGTAAGCTTTCGTTATCTCCATAACTGAAGAGCTAAAACAGGGTGATTACCCGGGTTTCTCGAGTTTTAGAATGACCGGCCCCAGGAGCGAAGCGCTCGGTAGGGACGATTGAGGAGGACCTTCAGCCAATCAAGGTTGATTGCCGAATTAAGAAGAAGAAGCGTGCCCAGCCCTCTCAGGACCCTGCAGGTTCTTTCTAATTCGCATCTGCAGAACCCTGCAGTGCGCGATTCCAAGAAACTTCCTATATCAACTGAATGATTCTTTTAATAATTATATGTGATATAACTACACCCGTAACATGGATAATAATTAAATCAGTTGGCTCTCCCGAGATCGGTGGCGCATGAGTTAGTTGCGGCCTTGCAACTGATTGGCGACTACACATCCATGGATATCCATAATATATTGCTCACAGAGCGATACCATAGATACCATAATTCTTCCAAGGTTTGCCATAAACATAAAGTCAATCAAAGAAAACTCTAAATATCTCCCTATCGGACTAGACGACTAAACTTTGACTTAATGTTTCGCAACAATAATCCGCAATGATCTGCAATAGGCTGCAATGAGTTGCAATAATGCCAGCGATCCTCCACGACCTCGCGATCCCCAGGATCCACGGTCCGCTGACCTGATCGCCCGCTAATGACTAAGCGGAGTACCCCAAATTCGGCATCTGGGGTCGGTGTTCTAAAACTCATCTTCGCCACACCCCATCACGAACCTGCTCACCCCTTCTAGCAGATACAGTGATCCAGATGGGTACCCAAAATGACATACAGACTAAGGCCTGGAGTTCAGGCCGTGTGTTGACGAGTGTGCAAAGAGCGCGCAAACAGAAGATGGATCGAATGTCGAAGAAACAGCTCCAGCAACGACAGCAAGATTACCTGGAAACACTCGAGAATCGAATCAACGACCTGGAAAGTATTTTGAGGAAGGCTCTCAGTTAGCATACCAGAACCCTGCCAATGTCTGGGACAACTCTGCTAACTCGGAAAACTTTTAGAGCGACCGTTCCACACAGATGGCCATACTGTGCAATTGAATCATGATCTACCTTCCTCACCTGGAGAAATTCGTTCGCAAGGCGCATTTTCATTCAACATTCCGAATTGCACAGCGTTCCAGGCGCTAAGCAGCACACCCGCACAGGACCAACAGTCAATGCAATTGCCTTTTCACATACCCCCTGGACTCGAGTATCCGAGCGAAGATGGTGGGAAAGCCTTGAACTATTTTCACCAAGCTCTTTGGATCCTCGGCTCCGTATTCAGTCTTGATCCATCCCAAGTTTGCTCAGCTGATCATCTGAATCAAGATATACTGATCCGCGCCGTTTTGGAAGGATGGCATATACTGCAGCATGAGAATAATGTGTGTCCTCTCTGGATAATTATTCGGGAGATAGATGCAAGCATCAATATACGAAGTGGGCCTGCGACTAGACTCGCAATGTTGCGTGGAATGCACCAATTTTTACTTGTACGTGCTCCATCTCTATTTGGCGATCAAAAGACTTACTTACATCTACAGTGTCTCATATTACCACACCTTATTGAAGCCTTACCAGCTTGGTATCGGCCAAGGCAAGTTTAATTTCGATTCTGACTCCTCCAATTCCCTGGTCTCTAACCATCTCCAGCAGGCCCGCTCAGACTTTACTGACCCATGACATTTTAATTGATTATTTTGCCTGGTGAGTAACAGCGCTGTTAAATTCTTTCCTTTTCTTGGAAGGTAATACTCTTAAAGCTAGCAATACTAATGACCGCATGCTAGGCCGGGATTCCGTGAGCGATTGGTAATTCTTCGCCAGCCGCAGCTGGATGATACTTTCTGGGACCAATTTGCGAGATCATTCTATTTTTTCTGGTCGGATTCTTTTTCGGATGCTTATGAGTACAATGCCGAGAGTAAAAAATACAGCTTTTCCGCCGTCTTTTCCGAGTCCATGCACGACATAGGGAGATATAGGATGGATTCTGAATTTTTTGCCAAATATCCTGAGACTTGTGACGATATATATTGAATGCTGTATTCTATGCCCTCTCATGGGTAATCATCAGAAATTCAAGCCAGTAAACAGTTTATCTGGTAGAACAATCTCTAATGTGGTCCAGAATTTTGATGATGACAAGTCTTTGGGAACCTCTTTTGGCTCCAAAGCTACTAGATGAGAGAGAGGGATAGTGTAAGATAGGAATAGAATCAAAGGATGCACATATAAAAAGAGAAAGATTCCTGTAGATAATTCTATGTATGTTTGATGTTGTCTATCCTCGATCTAGAGTGCTTGATGGCCCATACTTTCTTGATACTTGAATGTAATTTGAGTATCAATACTTTCAATCGGTTAGGAAGTATGGGAATTATCAACTAGTGGAAAATATCCTTTAGAAATTCAAGTTGAACTTTGATATTTTCTTCGAATGGCACACCAAAGTACGGATCAAAGTGACCGGCACCTTTGATAATGTGAAGCCTTTTAGGATCAGATGCATCACTAAAGACCTGAAGCTGCGTATCCGATGGAATGACTGCGTCATTTTCAGCAATCACAAACAGTAAAGGGCGAGGAGTGATGCGTGTGATAGCTGCCCGGGGCTCGTGAGACACTGCATGAATCAAGCTCTGCAAAGTGGCCGTCTTCTCGTATGCATATCCTCGCCTGTCCATCTCCTTCGTGAACCGCACACCGTTGGGGTCATTCAGCATGGCTTGGCTTTTGCCGCTCAAAGCTTGCTCCTCGGTTTCGGGCATAATGGGGGCCATGGTCGCATCCTTGCCGCTGGCCACATTGGCTCGATCCTGGGATAAGATATCCCAGAGGAACGCAGCCGGGTCACTCATAACCTCCCCCGTTACAAACGGAACTTGGGCGATGACCGCCTTGACGGTTTTGTTGACTGCTGCAGCGGCGATAACGTTGCCACCGGACATGCTGCTACCCCAGTATATGATATTTTCGGGGTCGACATCTGGCAGCGTTTTCACAAAGTTGAAGGCATCAAAGTAGTCCCGTGTTTGCAGAATCGGATCAACATGGTTTCTTGGCATGCCCTCGCTGTCGCCCCAGCAACGGTTGTCATAGATGAACGTAGTGAACCCCGCGGCGACGAATCGTTCGGCAAAATCGGGAAGGAACTGCTTTCTCAGACCTGAAAACTTGGATCTATCAACAAATCATGTTGGACGGAGTACGAAAAGCATGTGTGACTTACCCCTTGAGTCATGATAATGGTAGGTCGCTTCTCGCCCGCAGTATACACCGTGCCCGCCAATTTGACACCATCAAAGGTGGTAAAAGTGATATCAGGAGGCATGCTTGTATCCGTTTTAAGAGCTCAGGAGTATCTCGTTTCCTTTTTACTGGTCAGGTAGGGCTTTGGCAGAATATAAGCGTTTCTTGAGTCTTTCAAATGAGCAGCACCGATGACGGATCATGATGGAGAAGAGCTGCCTCCACCTTCCTAGAAAGGTAATGATACGATATTGTCATGCAGAGCGGATCCGATGTGCGAGTCGCACCGGAGAGTCTATTCAACCTTGACGCGGGGATCACTTCCGCTTATATAATAGATGCCCCGGTTTTACCCCTCAAAACTAGTGGTCGGCATTATGATGATTATGATGATTGGGAGTAATCCCACCCCCACAATGGAGCCAGTGAAATCAGAAATCCATGGATATATGTATTTATACCTTTCTGAAAAGGAACCTTGAATGGCCCCCGACTTCGGGAACACAAGAAATTCTGCTGTATCCTGCCTTTACATCTTATGAAACAAGTCATTTCCGTCAGATTTCATTCCATGATTCTTCAAATGTTTCGTTGTTCACCTCAAGATCTCCAAGCGTTGACTCAAACAATGTTAAGGTCAATGCAGAAATATTCCTTAACACTGGTCGGCATCGCAAGTTCCAGACGGATGGGGGCAGCCGTTTCCTTTCTGGCTGGTATATTCCTGTTGAAAAAGGTCAGCAACAGGCTCTCCCTGTGGGCACATAACAACTACATGTCGGACAGCACGTGGGACTGGGAAAAGGAGGTAGTCGTTATAACCGGCGGTTGTGGCGGTATTGGTGCACTGGTTGTTTCCAAGTTGGCTGCAAAGAACATCAAAGTGGTGATACTTGATATTGTTGAGCCAAATACCAAGTTAGGTGAGTTTCCATCCCCAGACTTAAACTAAATAGCCATCAAGGTCTATGCATTAACTTCATCTCTAGAAGCGAATTGTGTCTTCTACAAAGTCGACATAACCTCCGGCGAGGAGATACATGCCGCTGCGGAAAAGCTCCGTACGGAACACGGAGATCCCACGGTTCTGATCAACAATGCCGGGTTTGGCTCCGCCACCCCGCTGCTTCAGGTCCCGGAGAACGTCGTTCGAAAGGTATTCGATGTGAATATCATTTCCCATTTCCTGTTAGTGAAGGAATTTCTGCCCGCCATGGTGGATCGAAACCACGGCCACGTCGTCACAGTTGCGAGTATGGGAAGCTTCATGGCCCAGGCATCGAACGTGGACTACAGCTGTACTAAAGCTGCAACCTTGGCTTTCCACGAAGGTATCAACCAGGAATTGAAAGTTCTCTACAATGCGCCATCAGTCCGAACGAGGTAAGTCAATCCCTGCCACCGCTCAATGCGTCTTTTGAATTGGATTCGACTAGCCTATCTAACCTAATGGTCAGCATTATTCATCCAAGCTGGGTACGGACTCCCATGATCAGCAAACTCAGCAATAACCCGTCATTCAAAGCCTCAATTCTCGAGCCAGAAGAAGTTGCGCATGCAATTGTCAACCAGATATTGTCTGGGTACGGAGGGCAGATTATTCTCCCCGAGGGTGGTTCCTGGGTTTCCAGCGTTCGAGGGTTCCCACTGTGGCTACAAGAAAAGTTACGCACTCAAGTTTCAATGGTTTTAACAGAAGTGGTCAGGAAGTAGGAAGGTAGATATTTACTGTGAAGGTGAATGTTTTATCAACCCATTTAGACACCGGACTCATTTTCTGAAATATCGTCCATTCTATTCTCTACGCCTCGAATGTGAAGACCTGACACTCCAAAAGCCTGTAATTATCCTGCTAAGCCCGCTCAATTCTGAAAAAGGACGACAAAGTATCTGCAGGGGGTTTGAATGGCTCCTGATGCCCCGTTAATTAACAAAGCAACCCCTTTACCTTTGCGTGAAACCGAGGCTAGGTGCTAATAAGAAGTCCTGCTCTCACTGGTCAAAGTAGTATGCGTGCTTTTGATAGCAGAGATGAACTACGATGATGAAGCGAAGTGCTGAAGCAGTAGGTTCAATTTTGCAGAAACAAAAACGGACAGGGGAAAGAAGAAAAGAAGAAGAGAGAGCGTGAGCTACCTAATCACGGCTGTCAACCACCATCACCTGACCAGCCATCCCAACAGCTATCTTCATACAACCTGACGGCTGAGGCTCGACAGTTTATAAGCTCCCCCATGTTCTTTGAATTCGAAAAGCGATGAATCCGAGCTGTATCGTGACGAGGAAGGGTTCGAGATGTCTTGAGTCCCATTTTGTCGATTTGGAGCGCCATTGGTTGATGCATGCCCCATTACCCTTCTTGTTTGGGTAGCATTGTCGTAGTTGTAGAACTTCTTGCCCGGCTTAGCATACTCAAGATCTGTCTCCTTGTCTCTTTTATGGCGTCTGTAGTAAATAGTCACACAAACAATGATGGCAACAGCCACAATCCTAGCTTGCTCAGTATTTACACTCAAAACACAGAGAATCACTTACACGCCCGTTATTGCGGCCGGGACCCCAATAGTGAGTACTAGGCTGGTAGACTTTTCACGGCTGACTATGCTTGAATCACCGTCGCCTTCTCTCGTCGACATGAAGAAAGACGACTTTGACATCATCCTGCACGCCCATCACCGTATGTCGTGTTTGATTGTGGCCGGAGAGAGTCTGGAGTTTTCGAGAGAACTGTGCTACCCGGGCGATGGAAAGTGAGAATTTGTGGATGAAAATGACAGGGATGTTGACATATGCGAAGCCTTGAAAATAGTTTCAGATCGGGTTTTGGAGGCTTGCGTGGAGATAAATAGGCCTGTCACCACACTTTGTTGACCAGGCCAGATCCATCACAGTGGAAGTTTCTACGGCTTGGGTGGAGAGAGAAGCCCAGAGGCCTATATATAGTGCCCCCTTTTTCGCCACTAATTGACGATCGAAACATCCTTGTATACAACTTGAAAGTAGAGAAACTCGGTGAAAGCAGCAATCGTGGACATGCAATGCGTATACACTATTGAAGAAAGAACAGGTTGAACTCAGCATGCCACATACTGTAGACTGCCCTGCAAGGAGAGCAGATCAATCTATTCAGAGTCCTAGTATTAGCCGCGTGGCACTCACTTGGAGTGTCTTGAAATTGGTAGTTGTTTCCCGCGTTTGGTTTTAGTCCTGACCAGTAGTGCTATTGCAGAGAGTGTATAGACATCACCAGACATTCCTAAATCTAAGCAGTCTGTTATTTTCTGCCCAAGTGTCTTTCCAAGTCGCCGACGTGTGGGGTGTGCGAGTCGCACCCGAAGATCCGGACTCAATCTCACGGATATTGTCTGTTCCGCCTCCGCTTAGTAACAAGAGATATCAGATCTTGACGTCAACCTACCCCCATGTATTAGCCCCACATGCTAAAATTCAAAAGTCGCCCTTATTCGAAAATGACATCAGGTTGGACGAACTAAAAGCTGTGCTTATAAGTTAAATTGTCAGGATCTACAGAACTTGCATGTCACGTTGCCTTAGATCAGGTGCAGGGAGGACAGGTGGAACTGGACCTGGCATTACACCGCCCACAGGTGCGGACCTTCGCACCTGACCCGAACCTGAGGGTCGACAGGTTCGGTGCAGGGTGACCCTCATCAACCCGCATATGCATAAATTTCTGACACCTTACCCCTTTTAACCGGATAAAATGGATGATTCATCTCTGTTTTTTACACCTGTTCTGTCAGCCTGAAGCCATATCATTGAATACTCTATTAACATAAGGGTTTAGGAAGAAATACTTATGTAGAAGTAAACAGTAGTTATTGTTACCTATGACCTCTAAGTAAATACAAATAAATTTGACGTTAGAAGTGGTCAATAAGGGTTATTGATAAAACAGCATGTAAAGTTGTAGATATATATATCCAGTACGCTATTCAATTTACGTATCTCTAAAGGCAGAACTACAGTTTTGTAAAGAAACTTCAAGATGTCGTTAAAATCACCTTATTTTAACATTATTTTAACAGTCAAATCTTCTTCTATCATTTTGCCTCAAGGAATTAAGAATATCTAGCATAGATACATCATAAATCAAGTTCAAACTTCCCAATGTTAGACTTAGCCGTTCTGATTATAATATTTTCTCAACCTAAGGGTTACTTTGAGGTGTAGTGAGGTTGGTTTAGGTTTACCCTTAAGTTGTAGTGAGGTGTCCTAAGGTGCGGTGAGGTTTAATCAGCTTTAGGTGCAGTGAGGTGTAGTGAGGTGCGGTGGGGTTAATATACAGATTACCTACTAAACTAGCTAATAGAATCTACTTATAGATACTAAAGATAATAGATTAATTCTGATTTCTTAAACAGGGTTAAACAGAGGCCCTAAGAAGATCGTATATCTTTTTATATAAAGTAATTAGTATGTTTTTTATCTTCTTCTTCTTTGGTACCTAGCTAACTGAACTTATTATATCTCAGCTCTTAGACATCTACCTATCGTCTCACTTCGATAGTTAAGACGGGGTGCTATATAACGCGCTACATTTCCTCCTCCCCGAAGACTCCCTCTCCCAACGCGAAAGCCAGAGCCAGAGCTAAAGCCAATACCAATCTGAAAGCTAGTTTAGATCAGTTCCGGATCTTCTAAGCCTTTAGTCACATATTACACCACTCGCTCCAGACAACCTTACGCGAATTAAGCCTGACAGTATCAACGAGTTTATCATTTGTACACTAGAAATAACAAAAGAGTTCGTAGATTAGTGGCTTAAGACTGGCTATAGTAGGTCGAAGCAGAATCTTAATTAGGATATAAGTCCTACTAAACGGGTTCGGAGCAGTTCAACACCTTGGCACGCCGAATCTTTCCCGAAAGACGTTCATCTGTCCTGCCTTTACTACTCCGCCAGATCTCTGGCTTCGTATCCATCTTTGGTAATATAGCCAAATGGGTTCAATAGCTCTTGCATGACAGCTGCTACGATTCGCAGGTTTTCGATGCCGCTTTAAAATGCACTTTTAATGAGCATCGTCTTATTTTCAGTGCCACCTAAGATGATCCTCCGGGGCCACAACGTTCCGGTTCGAGGGTTAGGGTAGTCACTACCAGTATTTCCAAAGAGACGAGTACTTTTATAATAGGAAACTTCAACATAAGTAATGACTCAGAGGACAAGAACAGTAAGTTTAACAATAATCCAGCCCGTTACCGCTAATATAAATAGACTTTCGAATATTATGTCTAGATAATACCCGAAACAAACCAACTATATAGAGAATATAGATCTAACCTAGGTATAACCACAACTAATTTCTAAAATCCACGTTAATAAAGTCTAGAATAAGAGTTACAGCCGCTGCCCCTTTATAAGTTAATTTTATATATTAGTTTATTAGAGTAATACTAACTAATAGATCTGAAGCTTTTTTACACTAACCGACCTATAAAGGATCAGTTCCTTTTAGAACAGTAGACTAAAATATAACTTTATAAGAGATATTATAGATTAAATCTCACACCGAATCTAACCTATATCTATAAGCTCTACAACTTAGACTACAAGAATACTTTCACTTAGAACTAGGAAAGCACAATCGAGTGATCATACCCTATATTTCTATTATATCTTTCGTAATAGCTTTATACACTAGGGATTCAACATATAGATATCTACTATAGACACAGATAGTGATTAGAAAAAATAGCGAGATCGTTTAAGCAATTCAGTCAAGAACAATATTCATCGCCTAGATATATCTCTTATAAACGTGCCTCACACTATTAACTGTTACGCACACGCTAACTGGTCGTCGTTAGGTAAGATGGAATCGGGTATACTGTCCGTCGTAGTCCCGCAGACTATCAGGTCTCAACGATCTGTCTCTCAACTGTACTGTTGCCTCACAGGCCTTACTGCAGACTGAGTATCCGGATGGTATCGAGGAACGATGCCAGGTAGGGCGCCGAATAGATCTACACCGGAGTGTTGGTCGATTCGTAGTGGTTGTCAAGTTATAATCAAGTAATCGAGTCTCTGAAGTTTCAAAGGTAATCACAAGTAACAATGTATAATTGAAGACGAAGAACTAAACTAAGTACATGAAAGAGTGTCCTTATATATCCTCCGCTTCCTACTCCTCGATATACTCCTGGAGTATATTCGGGAGTCGCCGTATACTCCTGCGTATACTCCTGGAGTCAACGCGGGAGTCACGCTTATGTAATCATGTCTTCCGTAATGACAGTGTAGGGTGATCGCTTAGCCAGGCATCACAGTTCAGTAGGGCTCCTCCCTTGCTGTGCCGCACTCAAGTTCCTTAGAGCTTTGGTTGTTTCCTTGATGCTGGTAGTGATCACGTGACCTCCGTGTGCCGGTCCGGATCGGTTGGTTCTGGTGGTCTGTTGGCCAAAACCCAAGCTCAGTCCCTTGAGCTTGCACAGCACGTGGTCACATGACTTCCCAAAGAGGAAATAGATGTAGCTTCGCCAACAGTGCGTCAATCGCCGTCTCTCCGCGCTGGCAGGTCGTCCTCCGGATGGTCAGGAATCGCGTCGTCGTCGTCCTCCTCGTCTAAAGCGGCCCGAATCCACTCGTCCAAACGTCTCGGAGGCCCTGGCTTCGCCGGATAACGGTCGTGGAAGTCCTTCACGCGCTGGGGAGCATGTCGGACGTTCCCAGCCGGGTACCCGCGGGTTGCCCAAAATACCCAAAAACATGCATAAATCGTGGATAAACTTGATTAGTCATCTGGTGTAA
>JAHAQQ010000197.1:0-22184 GCA_019190355.1 Penicillium palitans
CACGCTGACTGTTTGTGCCTACTTTGTAGGACATGCTAGTCGGCCAGCCGTGTGCCGGTGAAACAGACTGGTGGTACCCATCTTGCTGAGTTTGAGTGGCTTCCTCTATTTGACCAGCCTGGGCGTGTAACCGGTCCATCCATCTTTGGGCGCATTTTTTAGATCGTGAAGGATAAGGCCTGCATTCTGCGCATAGCATGTACCTTGCGGCCTTTGAGAGTCTCATTGCAGGTGAATGACCGGTAGGGAGATCTTGGAACATCTTGAGGCATATCGCTCCATCTATCCGTGAATCCTTGGACACAGGATTTTGACAACGGACTCCATTATCTTCAACCCATCGGCACTCTAAATGATGAGTGGGATCGCCAATAATTTGGCCGAGGATTGACTGAAGATAGTCAGAGCTCCAGTCCATATTAGTGGATAGTACAAGAGGATGTGCAGAAAATCAAAGGAAGATATCAAGCCGGAGACAGTGAGGAATCTTCGTAAATCTTCAGGGGTACATTCTTTATATTAATAGAGCACTCCCGAATGGACAGTGGAATCTCTCGTGGACCGGACGGTCCAAGCGTCTAGTGAAATCGAAGAGCCCTAGTGGCTTTTGGTGTACCATCTTTACAATCGAAGCCTCTATGCTGCACGTGCTGAACGCTTTTCCCTTCTCCTAGGAAAGCGATACAGGTTCCTAGGAACACGAGGGTCCCTCAGGACATTTCACGGACTTGTATGATAGAGATCAATGTTACTTAAGCGCTTTTATAGCCAATAGGTGTCCACCTTTACCAACGGCTGAAGGCTGCTAGGTTCCTGGGAACGGAAGTCTGGTTCCTGGGGTTCAAGTATGGGCTCCTAGGACTGCATGGGCTCCCAGGAATACCCGTGTCGTTCCTGGGGCCACCCGTCCGGTTTCCAGGAACACATATTCAGGCTCTAGGAGACCGAGTGCTTCTGGGAGCTCAACCGTCTGCCCTGCAAGCCAAGGGCCTCTAGATTATCGCCACTCATATCACTACACAGCCTCATGTATAACAGTTTCTGGTAGCAGAGGGGGGTTACTATAGAGACTCAAATAAATTCCTAGTGGTACGTTTTTCAATCGCCATCACCACCTTGATACAATCTTTACCTCACATCCACGTACTACTCTTAAGATGTCAGACTCCCAATGGCTTTGGGATCCCTTGAGTATCTGTGAAATGGGGCCCCTTAGGGAAACTAAGACCTGTTGTGGCATTACCAAGAAAGGAGATTCTTGCAAGCTGATAGTGAAGAAAGAGACCCTCAAAGAAGGTCGCCACAAGTTGAACAACCTAGCACGACGCCCATTTGTTCTTTCTACACTTGACTCCCAGCTAAGCGACCTTGTGTCATTCTTCCTCTGCAAACAATGGCATCGAGAGCGTCAGCACAATGATGTTAAGCAGCGGTGGTTCGATGCAGCCGTGCGTAATCAGGCCGATGCACAAGAAGCCCCACGCCAGCGTTTTCCACAAATCATCGCGGAAGAAATCGACGGACCGCAACAGGAACCAGCCAGCACTGCCTTGGAGACAGATGGGTTTGCTCCCATATGGGGTGTTGATGCGGCTTTCCCAAGGCTTCCTGCCTCCGCATGGGTAGAGGTGTCTCGGCCTCCTGGTCGGGATGTCACATCGGGCATGCTCACAATGAATCGCGTGCCCTGGGATGTTTCACGGGATGATCCAGCCATTCTGTCCATCCACAATGAATACGGTGAACTGCACTCCCTCCGGATTCATACCGTTCGCCAAGAGTCCTGTCCAGATGGTGAGAGGTGCCCAATTTGCTTCGAGGGCGATAGCGACGATCTCGTCATGTTGCAATGCGGTATATGCAAGGGGGTGGTTCATCTGGGGTGCATGGAGGGCTGGCTCGTCCATCGTTTACCGGGAAACAACACCTCTTGCCCAATACAGTACGTAACTCATCACCCTCTAATCCCCCGGTCCGTTCACTAATACAGATACAGTCGATGTCATGGATCGTTCAGCGCTCTCTTACGCTCGTCGGCCGTTGAAAATGCTACTGGCGAGTCGACAGCAGAAACACCTCTCGATGCCGCAAACACACCAGTAGAAGAGATGAATGCTCCAACAGTACCTCCGCAGCGTCGGTCGACCCAGACTACCCGGCGTTCAGACCGTCTTCGGGTCTCCTCAAGCTCATCCATTATCCGTCGATCACCTCGATCGAGACGGGTTCCCGACCGCTTCCTACCCTAGGTGTATGTTCCACATAGACGAAAGCTAGTTTACGAATGCACGAGATCAATTAATTCCACAGGATCAGATTTGCCGTGGGGCTATGCGCAACGTGTTTGGCACCATTCCTGAGTAAAGACAACCGGTTCATGTTTAGAAAGGTTTTAGGATGCATTGGGCCAGTTAGATCTTGCGGGGTAGTCCATAAACAGACATGGTTAGACCTTTCCAGGGCCGGTTTCACCGCGGTGATCGCTTTTCTAACGCAGCTTTGAACGCTTGACCTAACAAAGCTGGACAGCCATAAACACAAACAGTCACGCTCGGCTCGATAGGTCAGTGTCAAACTAGCACTGCAGCGAGGCAGCCATGACCTTACATCTCTATGGCCTCATTATATAAATAGGAATTGTCTGAACGTCTCTGTGTACAAATTTTCCCACTACTCAATGTTGACGCCTTGAGCCATACCAAGTCTATCATATTCCTTACAGGATGGATCCCATAAAGCGCCAGCCCTCTCGACCTGAGCCTTTGTGGCGTGACGGAACGCCCGATTGGGCCGCTTTGGAAAGAACATCTCGTCCTTCTGCGCCGTCTTCCAGCCCCCAGCCCGGTCCAGTGATAATCCCTTCTACTCTGCCTCTTTCTCATCCTGCGCAGCAGAAAAACCAAATTGAAGTTCGGACTATTCAGCCGGTCTTCGAAAATCTGTGGTTGACTTACGAGGCGATCGTGGTGATCTCTCAAGGACAGTCTGTCTTTCTGGCCCGACACAGAAAAGACAAAGCGACACTCATCGATATCCATCTTTTGAAGCAGCAATTCTCATCCGTCAAACCATTGCTGGAAACAATCAGCCAAGCATCACACCCCAGCTTTCTAGGTCTGGTGGGGTGCTATTGTTGGGAGGAGCAGGTATTTCTGGTCCGGGAGCCAGTAGAGCTCTCGGTAAGTCACATCCTCGCATCAAGATGCACTATCACTGAGGATGAAATTGCTGCAATTGTTCGGCCGGTACGTACTACTCTCAACGGTTGACGCGAGAAAGCAAACGGTGCTCATGCCCGATAGGTCCTCGGAGGAATTCAATATCTGCGCAGTCACGGGAGAGCACTCGCTGCCTTGAGTGCCGATACTATTCTACTCACGGAACTCGGTGAGGTCAGGATCGGTGAGTAGATATCTGAGCATAAGGCGGGCCACATGAGCATGAGATTCTGATAGTTGACCATGTCGCAGCGGGAGTGGAGCATAGTTGCCAAATCAATGCAGCCGAGATGGACGCAGCCACTATGAAGCTGTTTGCCTTATCTGAGGTAGTGGAGAGGCTGATCATGAAGAATCCTTCACAATATCCATGGAGCGCCGAGATAAAAAATCTGCCTGAAGAGCTGAAAAAATGCGATTCACCGGAAAAGCTGCTACGCGTAAGCCTTGACCTCCCAGCCCTCTGCGTCATTTACTGACCAAACAGAACAAATTGTTCGAGCAATTGGGGGATGAGGGCGAACTGAAGATGCTGGTGAATGCGGCCAACAAGACTGCTTACCACAATCTAGAGTCATACAAGCGCATATGAACGTGGTGATGCGTAAATGCGGCGGTAATCCGTACCTCTTACCGTTTGGCAGGTGAGAAGACACGATTGAAGGTACTATACGTTTTGTACTGCAGATGGTACAGAATTTGGAGGCAATCCGCAGCCCCATTTGAGGACATAGCTTGGGGGGGCTTTTTTGAAATACAGCTATATATTATCCATTTTACACTAACGAAGTGATTGTCACTAAACACTGAGACAAAGTGGTTGAAAATAGTCAGACATGGGCAAATCTCACTCGCTTTGTTCGTAGCTCAACTTGGCTTTGTCCGTAGGAAGAGCTGCCCTCGCATATCGATTTTCCATTTTCAGCAAATACACCATCCACCGAAAATATATCAGGGGAAACAGCTTTCATGTGATCTAGGAGCAGATATTTGATGGATTCACCGCGCCTGACGCATGACTGGATCCATGGCGACATTCCGTATCGGTCCATGGTATTGGGATTGGCGCCTCTTGAGAGTAGCAGGCTCACCAAGTCTCTGTTACCTCTAAAGACGGCAAGCCAGAGCACTGTTTGACCCTCGCGATTTGGAAGATCGATTTTGACACGAGGCTGTTGAAGGAGCTGATTCACAACCGCAGATGACTCTATCGTCACACTCAACCACAGAGCACTCTCGCCATCTGCGTTTCTCCTATTCACGTGCAAATTTTTCTTACGCAGCAAGAGATCGGTAACCAGCTCCGAGCCATATTTCGCGGCCGTCATGAGGGGAGAGAAACCATCGTGCAGCGCATTCACATCGGCCCGGTAAGAAAGCAAGGTCTTTGCAAAGGCGCGATTGTTGTTTTTAGCGGCCCGGTGAAGCGCAGAACTGTTTTGGTGCCTGATATTATATTTGATCAGGGCTAGGCGTAGCTTGGGATAGAGGGTTGAGTGTGTCCGAGCAAGAGCAGAAATATCGCCTCCCTCTAGGGTGCTTGCTATGATCCAAAGGATCTCTGTTGGGAAGTCGAGAATGGAAATCTGCACGACATTGTCAGGATTCGGAAGGCTCCTCTCATTTCAGCTGTTCATACCATGATTTTGGGCGATGGATTTCAGTGGGAAAGGAGACACAACGTGCTGCTCAGATGATTTTTTATCGGTTCCAAGGTGACGGCAATAGATAGGGATGAAAGTAATGTAACTAAGTTGTTAAGCGTTTTTGAATTAAGAACCTGGCAAAGGCGAGATACGTGGGAGGGGAGAAGCTTAAATAACACTCGTGGTCACCGGCCAAGCATCAGTTTCCCCCTACCTGCTGACGTAGCAATCGACTAGCGGTCCTAGGAACGCTGTCTAGGTTTCTAGGATTGCTGCTCGGTTCTATAGAGACCAAATCCACAGGAGATGGACTTTATGAGGTTGCGAGGATTGGGAATCTACGACAATTAAAAGAAGATCCAGACTTAGCCCAGCTAAACTGAAAGAACAGCACCAAATGACATACTCTAGGTACCAGGCGATGACGTTACAGACTCAATTGAAAGCAGATTTGCTTCCAAATAATACCCCAATACGAGCGTCAGTAACAAGGAGTTAAAGGCGATCAAACGCACTGATTCCGGATCAAAGTCTTTATCTATAGGAACATCGAAATATACTTTGGTCACGCGTAATCCCTTCAATTCCTACTGGCGGGTATTATATGTCACGTGTTGAGTCTAGCCATTTTAGGTTAGGCGCAGTATGTACCCAGCAGATGTCGGGTGGTGATCGTTTAAGAGTACACCGAGCACAAGAGTACACAACTAAACCCTTGGCTGATGGAGCTGGATTCTGTGGTAGTGCCGTAGTAGCTATATGGTGGTATAAATAGTATTCCGCGTGCAGGTGCGGTTGACAACAGACGCAATTGACTTTGTGAAAGGTGAGCCTAGGATATATATAGTGACTAGTACGATTTGAATTTTCAGCCGCGAACCTAATGAACATGGCCTTCTATAGGCTAGGTGAGCCCTTCGCACTTACTATCTCCTGCTAATGTGTCATAAGATCAATACTCGCGTTCTCACTCCTAACAACGCGTATTTTGCACGATCATAGCCGCGTTGCGATGGGCGCGAAGTGATAATTCCCAAAAGGGGGGTTCAACTGTAGACCCACCCACTGGCCGGAACGCTAGCGCTCGTAAGATAAAACGGACACGCGACCACAATGTCGTCAAGACACCTCGTCGGGTATCGGAGCCGGTATTCCTAGCACGATGCTGTCTATGCTACCACAAGATTCACGTTGTCTGCCTCCATGCAGTTTTACCATGCTCCCCTCATGTGCTTGGTACTCCTGCAACACCTGCATAGCTTCGGTGATCCCACTGCCGATACGAACCAACTCGTCTTCTAGGTGAGTTGCTCGAGATGAACTACTGTCCAACTCGTCCTGAAGCCGACGGATGTTTGCTTGCAATATGCGGTTTTCGCCGAGGGACCCTTGCAGGTGGATGCTGGTGCGGTCAAGCTCGTCCTTCAATACATGATTGGCGCATTCCAGCTCGTGGATCTTTGCCGTGAAAGATCCGCTTTCCTCTTGGTCACTACGAGCTGGCCCGGCCTATATTCAATTTTAGCGTTGCCTTTTCCTCGTCAGACAACTTCAGGGATCGTATGGCTCACCTCTTCTCGTGGCAGGTGGTCCCATTTCAATTGGGCAACCTGTAGCGTCTGCGGAGTAACTGCCTCAAGCGACCGGCCTAATTCCTCACAAATGGACTTGTACAGGCCCACGCTTCCACGGCCCAAATTTGACTGCAACAGGCTCTTCTTGGATTCCGTCACCGACCAAGCGTATGTATCTCCGACTGATGGCTGTAGGCGGACATCGCCAGGAGCGACGACAAGACCAAGTCGATCATCTGACGATTAGTTTCTCTCATCAGGCGGAGGAAGACCATAGCATACATATATGGGCTGCCAATGCCTCACGACACTGTTGTCTGAAGAAGGCACGCTTCTCATTGCTTGTGAGGACCATGATCGTATTTGATCTGCCAAACAAGGCTGCAAGCCCTTGATATATGTTCGTTTTAGGCCTTAGAGATTGCATGTCTTGAGGACTTGATTGTCGTTCAAGCATGAACGTCCCAGTGGGGCCAACCGGTTACCGAAGACCAAAGTTGACCGA
The DNA here is from genome assembly GCA_019190355.1 of Penicillium palitans. Lineage (NCBI taxonomy): Eukaryota > Fungi > Ascomycota > Eurotiomycetes > Eurotiales > Aspergillaceae > Penicillium > Penicillium palitans. Next base: position 6,944 of record JAHAQQ010000197.1, read on the forward strand.
ACGTTGATAACCGGCAACAGGCCATAAAGCTCGGGCAGCATTGAGTTGACCACGACGGTTGTCTGGTCGTCGCGAACAACCCAAGTGGGCGAACTCCGCCATTTTACTACCTTGGCTTAGCCAGTCTGGACGGATGATTAAAGGAGAGCTCAGACGATGGCTAACGACTTACCTTTGTCCCCATATAAAAGCTCCAAGCCCGAGTTCATACATAAACTTCCCCTCGTGCGAACCACATGGCATGCCATCTGTGGCCCATTCTATCTTACATTAGCGCCATCAAGCACAACCGGAATCACCTTACCAGCTGATACAACTTCCAAAATGCGGCAGGGGGATTCCGGTTTTGCAGTTAGCGAGTGAGACTCATTGCTCGCTCCATCCCGCTTGGCAAATAGTCTTTGTTCTCGCAAAAAGAATCACTGGCTAGTAGTTCTATCAGAGCAGAGCATGTAGAGGAGAGTCGGGTAGATTTAGGACAGACCATGGATACCCGAATTTTTGGGAAATGGCTAGAGTTTTTATAGACGAATAGTCAGTCATCCCACGGCCAAGTGATTTAGCCCAGTCGACACAGAGTGCCAGCATATCCACCTCAGCTGCACGAAAATGTGCGGACCAGACACGCCGACAAACTTCAAGGAAAGATTGAGAAAACTATTAGATTTATCAGAATGGTACGTGATCAAAGGTGTCGCGGTCTTGTATATCTAGTTTGACCCTCTGTTGGGGGCCTCTCCGCACATACTAGTGGAATTATATGTTTTGACGCGTTCTGGTTTGATTGGCTACAAATGACAAGGGCTCGCTGCAGCCAAAAGCACCGACTCATGCGATCTCCAATTGCCACACTGCTTCCCAGTGTCTTTGGATTCGTCGGTGTATGGTGTCTCTCTGTACTACGGGTTAAGAGGAGGTGCCAGTGCTGTGATCAGCCGCATGATACATATATGGGCTGTCAATGCCTCACGGCACTGTTGTCTGAAGAAGGCGCGCTTCTCAGTGCTTGTGAGGACCTTGCTTGTGAGGACCATGAGTCCTCATCCACCGCATTTCGCCCTCGCTCTCGGCTGATGTTATTTAACTTCAGAAGATGCTGCCATATAAGTTTCCTCGTGGACTCTTCCAGCAGCTGGTCGGCTGACTCAACATCGGCTGCTTGAGGGAAGTTTCGGAGGAGATTGATGTAGATCGGGAGCATGACCGACTGGTGCTTTCGAATGGCAGACTCCCATATGCGGCGCACAATGTCGGCTTCTTCATGCTTGTCAAGCAGACTTTGTCTGTCCCGACCGAACTGCCCTTTTGCGAAATTGTATCCGAACTTGAACGTCCTGGATCTGGAAACAGATGCGGGAAGAAGCGTTCCCTTGAGGTAGACCTTGCCCTGGAATCTTTGGTCCAGAATCAGGTCTCCGTCTTCGGTTTCGATAATGTGTGAGGGATAAGAGAGACCGCGGATGTCCATCGTTGTTTCCATCCATTTCATAAAAACGTCAAGCGGAACTGGCTGTGCATTCCTGTCACGCATTGCGCCGATTTTAATGGTGAAATCTCTCTCAATGCGGGAACGCAACCGAGCCATATCGTTAGTCACGTCTGTCTGGGAGCCGGCATCAGCTTTCTTCGACGGACATATGACGCAACAAAAGCGTGATCCGGATTGGCCCTGCAAAGAAAACCTCCAGTGGCAGTTGCTTGTTGCAATCTTCACCTTGTAACCGTTTCTGGACATCACCAAAACTGCCAGCTTGAGCCCCTCCCCATGACACCCTGCGAGGTTGGCTTTGCCTTGCTTGGACGTGTACCCAAGCTGCAATGCCTCAGGCTGGATTTGAGCACAAGAGTTCGCCAAAGTGACTCGACCTGCTTTCTTCTCATATTTGATATATCCCAAGGCCCGACGGCGCTGATGCCGTTCCTTAGGGTCTGGTACGATGATCGATACGCAGCCACCTTTGTCTTCGTAGTATGGCTGAAAATCGAGGCGGTCTAGTTCAAAATGTTCCAAGATGGCGTCCTTCCTATCTCACGTTAGCATGGTCGAGAACAACCGGGTTCACCTTACCAGTTCTGATACAACTCCCGAAAAGCAGCAGGAGGATCCCAGTTTTGCACATAACTCGGAGAGATAGCGAGTGTGACACTCATCTGACGCTCCAAACCCCGAGCATCCTTGTATGTTTCGATTCCCTGCAAATCGCGTTCGAGTTGCTCGCTCGCTTGTTTCTCCACCTCGCTTGGCAAATACTCTTCGCTCTCGCAAAAAGAATCACAGGCTGGTAGATCCAACAGAGCAGAGGATATAGAGGAGAGTCGGACAGGATTAGGGCAGACCATGGATATCCGAATCTTTGGGAATTGGCCTGGGCTTTTGTAGACGGATTGGCCAAGTGTGCTAGCCCAGTAGCCCGCCAGCTTCTGACGGGTCGGACCCAACGAACACCCACCCTTCAATTTAAACGGGCTATTTATCAACCGTTCAGGTCCGATTTTCGTCAAACCTATTCATAACTGAGCGTTTATAATGTCTCGTTATCGTTGCACCGTCAGGTTGTTTTTCCAGCCATAAGATAATCGCACCTGGGTTCAGAGTAACATCTAGACCCTTGACTTTCAATTAGATAGCGTAGAGGGAAAAAAAAAAAAAAAAAAAAAAAACTTAGTTTCGCACTAAATCTTAATATCCAATTTATCATATGCCGTTACACTATGGGACGGCGAGCGAACTCGGAAGAGTGCAATAAAATTTCTTACGCCGCCAAGGTATGGGCCGTGCTGCCGACTACAATCATCAACTTCTTGCGACCTATTAAGTGAGGAACTACAGATTATGGATATGCGTTGAATATGACGAGTGAATGTGACAAGGAACACTTTGTAATGAAGTTAAGGTCATGGCGCCGATAAATAGCATCGGGAGCCCAAGTCGAAACATTATCTCCTACATTATCCGGAATAATGCCTGTCATCTCTCGTCAACCAACGCACCGCGCGGGGGACGAACTTGACACTATGCCCTTACTTGTTCGCCGCCCTAACACGCGGCCATCGCGAAAGTCTAAGGGTGCCAACAGCCCAGCTCAATCAACATTGCAGCGAGATCAGTCTATCCTTAGACTGCGGCTTCAGCAGAGATGCATGACGCCGGAGGCGTGGTGGACATCTCTTACCGCGTTTGGTGCACATGATAATATTTCTAAGCACATGCTGGAACACGAGAAATCCATTGCCACGGAGGAAATTCGACAGGAATGGATGCGACGTCTGCGGCCCATGCCGCACCGACAGAACCCACCGGCAAAGAAAGGAAAAGAACACAAAAGGAGCTAGCGCTGCTCTATCATACAGTATCTACCGGAGAAACAATGTTTCAAGGGAACGAGCCTTCAATTACTAGAGAACTATCTTGTTTAGTGTAGATGTGAAGGGTACCATTTTACAATATACAATATTTCTTTCAATATACAGCATCGCCTTGAATAAATTAGAAAGATTCGAATAGCTCTGTGGGATGGCATAACCAGTCATTAGTAAGCCTAGAGATCTAGCTCAACTAATGGACATCTCTGTATGCTATCCCAAACGAGCGATATCGAGATGTAGCAGTGTGAAGAAGCAATAGAGATCAAATGCTGCATATTTCTCATAATGAAGGAAAAAAAAAAACAAGCCGTCGCTATTGGTATATGTACACACACACAATTCATTAACGCCCGGCGGCTGAGCCGAAAGGGCAACTATCGCTAAACTACTATACATGTCTTAGTATATACAATTCTGTGACTCATTGGAGCCCATACACAAGACCTTGGCGTATTTGTCATTCTCAGCATGCAGTGTCGCAGCGGATGCTCGTGGGTTAGTAATGCGGTTAGTAGACTGGCTTGAAGGCGCTTCTCCAAGTGTTCAACATCCTATCTTCGGCAGTTGAAGCGCGTCCACCATGAGTAGCACGAGGTGGTTGGTGGGTTAGGTTAGAATGAAAGGGGTGATTTATGTTCGTCGGCGGGGTTAAGTGGCCTCGAGGCGGCCTGTGGCTATGGCGAATCGTATTGAGGCCCGTACTGCCTCTAAGTTTGGCGTCCACTTTTGATCGTCGGAGGGCGACTTCCCTCCCAGGTAGAAGGATAGATTCCCTCGGTGGATGTCGGTACATTGTAGCATCTCCGTCCGATGTGCGGTCCACTTCCGACATCGAAAGAGGAAGTGCTCCACAGTTTCCTTGGCCTGTCCGCATGCACACTGATCAGTGGCGGCCGCGTTGATGCGATAGAGGTATCCATTCAGTCTCGCCATGCCCGTCCGGAGTTGGGCTAGCACGGTCGCTTCCTTCCATGACAAGCGATCATACAGCAGTCGCGTGTGTTTTCCTGGGAGTGCTGCATCTACTCGTTTGGCGTGCTTTCCGACGTCCGCTGGCAGGGTATCTCTGGGGACTGCTTGAGACCGTGCGAGATTCAGTGTGGTCGATTTCATCCTTGGGGCGCTTTCTTGTAGGAGGGCGTCTTCTTGTGTCGCGGCTCTAGCCTGTACTTTAGCCAGGCCTAGCAGCTTGTTGTCTTCACTGGCAGAAACCCAGCGGAATTGAACATGGTTTCGGTTTCTCTGCAACCTTTTAATCAACTTGTATATCCGACAGACGAATTCCTGGCCAGATTGCTGTCGAGGGTTTCTGAGTGTGAGAACCGCCGCTTTGTTGCTTGTGAGCAGTGTGATCCTGTAGTCTTTCAGCGCTGGCACCGTGCTCAATACGTGTGCCATGGCTGCCAGTTCCGCAGAGAATGGATTCTGCTCTGCTCTTGCGGCCAAGGTTCTGGATAGCGCTTTGTGTTTGAGCTTTCGATTTCGAGGTGGTCGCTTCTCGAGGGCCACTCCAAAACCCACCAGCTCGTTCCGTGCCGAACTGCTAACCGCGACCTGCATGCACCCGCCCGCTTCGGCCGGGCCCTGGTATATGTACAGTAGATTTCGAAAACGGATTCCCCTGTGGACACTCACGCTTTGTTTATCGGCCCGTACCCGAAAACACCCTAATCTGTATTCGGCTAAAGCGAAAATAATCATGTCCTAATAGCTAACCGGCCCTTACAATTTTGTATCAAAATTACAGGGGCCGGTTATATTGTATATTACATGAATCACCTATACACTGCCCCTCTATGCCAAACATTCCATCCTTTTGCAGCACCACCTTTTGAGTAGAATCATATGCACAATATGGCACCGAATCTGCCTAGGTCAAAGCTATACTTTATCTGTGATATGATACAAAGTTGGTTACTAACAACGTCTCAAATGGCTGACGCAGCTGAGTGTAGCGAAAAGACGATCAAAAATACTCGCGGAAACCTGCCACTGTTTGGACAAGTTCGTGCCCCCTCAACTCGTATCGGTCGGAGACGAAGCATAACATCACCGATGTTAGAAGCGCTCTTACACGCGTCGCGTCGCGTCGCGAGCTGGGCCATAATAATTCCAGGGGTTTCCCTCCAGACGACCCATCACAAACAATCTTATCCAACACACCTGCGGAAGCGCCTATGGCCGCTGATCTAGAACAGCGATTGTGAGCGGGATTTGATAGGTCAACCATTCATTTACGTCTGACCCTGTTGAGCGTCGTCGGGGGATCAGCAAAGCAAAGCCACTCCGTTTCACCCCAATAGATTTCAGTCGGTTCAAACCTCCTTCGCCAGTAGAAAAAAAACCTCATCGTCGCTCGGCAGCTAGCTCAATCGAGCTATAGTTGGAGTGTGTTCTCATCCCAAGACCGCATATAACATGCAGGGCATCCTCCAACAGGCCGGTCAGGTCACGATCTGTTGTCCGACTAGCTATTTAGTTCTGCTTTGCTGATTAATATTGGCTTCGGGGTAGGAGAGGCCCAATACGTTGCTTTTGTACGCTATTTAATGGCGCAGATTATTTGTTCAGCTTGCAGATTAGCCGCCAACCCTGAAACACGCCGTCACAGCCTATATTCCAATAATATCACGCCACGTATGGAAAGTTTCTTTGCGGTGCTTTATTTAGCTTTGCGGAAAATCCTCTTTATCCGACGCAAGTAGATGGCTTGTACTCATTGCTGATTAGCGAAAGTGACCAATGACTAAACCTACCTTCACTTTGAAGATTTGCCGGTCTAAAAATAGAATGTTTTCCTCTCAGCGCTAACTAGTTGGAAAATTAAAGTGACGTTCTCTCAGAAGCAGTATATATTGCCGTCATGCGCAATGGCACAAGAGAGCATCTTTCCGGAGTTTCTTTCTCATCGCAAAGTGGTTGGAAATTTTCTATTCAACCTTCCCAGGGTTTGAGCTCAATACGCTGTACAAGATGTCGGACACCGTTGGCAACCTTCTGGATATTCCAAGTACTAGGCCTACGTTTCTGGACGGCGAATTCTCAACTAGTACCAAACAATGGGTAGCTGATTTCCCAACGTTTGGTTTGAGGTACACAATGTTCCATGAACCGACAAAACGAGCCATTGATGGGTTTTTGGGTCACTTAAGCGGCTTGGAAGGACCTTCAACTATTGACTATCTGGGTCTTGAGAGTGATGCGTTTCGCTTGAACACCATACCCCAAATGGTATCTAGTGAAGGCGACGTAACTCGAGATTTTGATCAGAATATTGCGCCAATTGTCGCCAAGGCCTTTTGCGGTAGCCGCGCTGTTTCACTTCACGGGTCGACCCCTCTATATGGCTCCCCAAAACTTTGGCCACGATCACTAGTGGGATCGAAAGGGGAGTCACAAACATTGTCCACAAAGTTTGTTGACTATCAGATGATGATGGCCCATTCAAACCGTTCACTTGAACAGGCTAGTATGGTCGGAGAGATGAAAAAACCTTTGGTTATTCGGAGACCTGAATGGACAGCGAATGGGGGGCGAAGTGCAGTAACTAAGCGTCTTCAAAGGGAACTCAGAGCGTATGTTCTCGTTCTTACCCCTGGCTCCTTACTTCTGCAACCCACTAATCCACAAAGGTACGCCTATGAATATCGTTGCCCCCAGGTATTTCTCTTTGACTCAAATACTCTGGTCATCGCGCAGTTCAAGGCTCGAAACCCTGATGAAATCCAAAATGAAAACTGCTCTATTGATTGCTGCGTCATCCCCAGAGAAGTCTATGGAGCCGCAAGAGATCTGGCCACTATGCAGTACGCCCTCTACAGGCTTGCTTGGCGAGGCTGGATTCGACTGTGTGCTAGCTTAGAGGTGAGACAAAATTCAGCGGGGAACATAGTCCGAACAAAAGTACCCCTCAAATTGGATGAATATACGCGAACATATGAGTACTATTCTGGACGGCCAGTCTGGATGGACGAGTATGGCCGTGCATATGGTCATCAACACCCAAATGGATATCATCGCGAGTTTATTTACGCAAACAATGCGGGAAAGATTGAGGGTTTCTGGAGATGGACCTCAGGGCACTTTGATACTTTAAATTGTTTCACCTAATGACTGAAGCAAAAAAAAAATAACGAGCGGATGAGTATCATAGCTGAGCGAAGCACGAACGTGCATTATCTTTAACTAGGATGCTGCCACGTATGATGACGTATTCCTATCACAGGAATCCTGTGACCCGACTGGGCACCATGTCAGCCTCATCCACTCAGGTCACAGTCAAGATAATACCAAAGTTAGATGTGAAAACATTAAATAGTGCACTTCACTTCATTTGGTATTTTCGTAACAAACTCGATTCACCTGGGTGGGCATTCCGAAGGTCATTCACGTGAGTCATATTACTAAGCGGTTCCATTGGGAGCCTATATATAGGCCCCTTGCTCTTCCTCACTTTCTTACATTACCCTCCCTCCTTCAACAAGGCGTCTATAATGTCTCAAGATGAATATCTCCCAAATGTAAGCCGTATTCTCTGAACTTGACAAAGGATGAATGGCCCGAGCTCACGTGGAGATAGACAGTCTATCTAGACGGCTTGCCCATCGCCGCGCGAACGCTGAAGACTTTGGATCAACGACGTCAGACAGTTCACCGCCTCCAGACTGAGCCATCCTCACGTCACAATTCTTTACCAGCGAATGTGGACTCCGTCATTGTCAAGCAGCAGAAGGACGGCTGGATTGCCCAGTTTCAGCGTGAGAAGGAAGCTTACAAGAGATTGGGAAATCTTCAAGGAACAATCATACCGAGACTTTTTGGCGAAGGCTCACTCAACGGGATTCCTGCACTTATTCTATCAGAGGTTTCTGGTTCTACACTATATGAACTCGCTCGCAACAAGACCGAAGTTTCAGAAGACACATTGCAGAGTCAACTTCAAAAAGTTTTTTTCGTTCTTCAAAATCATGGCGTGGAATATGGAGACCTAAGACCGGAGAATTTCTTGCTTTGCGACAACGGAAAAATTGTGATTTTGGATCTCGAAGATGTTTCTTTCCCGAGGGAAACCGGGGAAGCGCCACCTTTGGAGGACTCCGGCTACCTAGGCGATGCTGGCTACGTGATGAGCAAATTCAGAGATATCAGAAACCCAAACCGTCCTTCGTCGCCTGTTTCATTTTTACAGGTGCCGTTCAATGAACAAGAAAAGAGACAATATCTTGGATCATATGCAGTGCCTAAACCCAGTCGAGGTAGCTGTTACATCGTGACCTAAGTATTGGCAGAAGTAGACGATGAGGGTACAATTTGCGAAGCAAACAATTATTGGCGCTTAGAAACCAGAACAGGCGAGAGTAATGCGCCGCAGAATGTTGAGATTTTTACCAGGCATACTATCAGAGCACAAAATGATATGCTAGAAGCGTTTACCGAATCCTCTTGTAATTGACACTTCCACACTTTTCCTTCATTTTAGTACACTTTATGCGTACGACTGCATGTTCCAAATTTTTTAACGCGGTAAAGTCGAGACTGAACGTATATGAAGCCTTTCTTGGCTGTTCGTCGTACGCCGTTCGAGAATCTAGGCTGCCCCGGCGCGGCTATAGAGAATTTCTCGACAAGACCGCGAAAATTGACTGCAGTTAGCTGTATTTCGACCAGGGGTTGCGAAAATGCTAGTAAAGCAAAGATCAAATAAACAAACTTCGTAGGACTCTGGCAAATGCCTTTCTATCTTTGTGAGCTCGAGCTCATAATGTTCGGGGTGTCGGGATGTTCCTCGCCGAGCTGAGTCTTGCGAGTCTTCATCACCTGCACCTCAAGCTGCTCAGCCTCCCCCACGGGCCCTGGTTCCTGTGTGTATTAGCTGAGCTCTATCCCACAGGGGTATTAGGGATGGAGTCGATCCGAATTAGAGTTTTGCTGTTCACTAAGAGATTATTTACTCGAGGCCAGTTGCGATATTCAGTTAAGCCGGATAAGGATCAAACTTTCAGAACTTCTAGTTAATTACCATACTAATAGTTATAACTAGCCCCCATTTAGTTAGTTACATTGGAGACGAACTAGTTATTAATAATTGAAATTTATAGTACATACTGTAATTTACAATGACCCATTAGACACGAAAGCCTAAATCAATACTACGATACATATGGCAAAGCAGGAATTGGTTTTTAAAGTAACCTAATAAGGATTAGGGTTGTTTCGGGTGCGGACCGATAAACAAAGCATGAGTGTCCACAGGGGAATCCATTTTCGAAATCTACTGTATGGGGGAGTTACTGGTGGGAAGACGCCGACGCTGATGACCACTAACACCATATGAAGGCAATATATTCCCGAGGGCGCTGAAGAACGCCACTGCACATGGAGTGGTTTAATATCAGCTGTTAGGTATTCAAATATAGATATATACCGGCAAATTTGTATGGGTGCTATAGGGAGTGAACGTTGGAAGCCGGCCGAATGCAAGTAACTGAGGGGCTACCTTGCAAACCCCGTATTATTCCCACGCTGACCTTGGTCTAGCCATGCTCCACCATGGGCAGCGGAGTGAGCAAAGTTATAGTATAAAGAGAGACTGGTTCCCAACAGCGGAATGAGCGTCTTTGCCAGCACGATCAGTCATGGAGAGCCCAAGCAAAACATCAGAAGTCACAGGTACGCAGGGAGAGGCACCGCTCTACACACAGCCAAGTTCAACAGAGGAGCCCCCGCTTCCCGGTGCTACAACCCCGCTGCCGGTAAGAATAAAATATGGATAGAATGGACCACGCTGACCAGCCAGACCCAAAACCGCGACATAGAGAGGCAGACTTTGGCTGTAGAGCCCTTCCGACCCATACTTGAGATCTTGAAGCAAATTGAAGAAGAAGATACTGAACTTGCATTTCGGGCTACATGTCTGGTGGGCTACATTCGATGTTTATGGGAGTCTTGTGTTTCCAAACATACAGACATCCAGCAGCTCGAAGAGGAAAATGAGAAGCTGCGGACTGGGAATATTCAGCTGTGCAACGAGGGGAACCGTTTGAAGTACTGCCAAGATTAGCAAGTAGCCCGCTTGCATGCTATCGATGATGCGTTGGATGAAGTTCGGGGAAGGCTTATCGGTGTGCTCAAAGTTTGGAACGATCGGTCTGTCGGCGACTTGGCCGTTTTGCCGGAAGATGGGTTTCCCCGATGTTAGTCGTTGCCGTCAAACAGGTCAAATTTGCTTCAAGCAAGAGCACGATGATAGCAAGCATTTGCTAGTCCCCCAAGAAATCCCTTAATTCTGTGTGCCTAAATTTCGCGGTCTACCACGGTTGCTGAACCAGTTGATTGTTCACCGACTGAACTTCCAGCACTTCGAACATCGTAATATGACAAAATCATCCAGGTGGTCAGAATGCATAATTGCAGCTGTCAAAGTCAGCAAAGCGTAGTATTTCCTCGTACGCGGCCAACTTTACCTCCAGAGACAAAAGCCAGCAGTACAGGACAACTCCAAAGACCGCAATCAGAAGAAGTACAGCTGCCAGCCCGATTGTCCAAAGCGAAGCACAACGTAGTTGTAATCGAGTCCGGGAATCGGCCGTGGTATACTCATCCAGCGACCATAAGAGATAAGCCAAGCTCAGATAATCCACAAAGTGAAGAAAGAGTACGGCACCTTGCAGTGGGAGGTAGACGTAAATACCAACTAGTGTGGCTGTAATCTTGATCAAGCATGAGGAGAGGAAGAATAGTGTAAAACAGATCGCCAATCGAGATGGTGTACTGGTGAGGCTTCGCAGCAGGATGCTCATTCGGAGAGACTGATCCATGGTGGTTAATTTAAGCTTGAGAAATTATCTTGTGACACATACCACGAGTAAGAATGGGAACACGCTGGCTATCCCAAGTATTACCTCTCTTACAGCCTCACTTGTTCCGGCCCAGCTCAGTCCCATATAAAGTACCAGTAGAACATCTTTCGGCACAGACACTGCAAGGTCAAGGGCCAGATGTGGAGGATTTTCCCGGACTGTTCGACGAGACAATTCCAAACGGACGAGGCTGACAATTAGCAGCGCGGTAGCCAGGGCTTTATGCACCTTAGGCGAAATCTGCATGGCTGGCATCTCGCAACGTGCAATTTTAAAGGGACTGAATTGCACTTATACACAGGATTATGTGCTACTGGATTAGTTATGATATCATGCATGGGAGCTCAATGATCCTGTCATTCGATTTGTAACCGTCGCATAGAAGCTGATACCACCGAGCTTTCTTCCGGGAGAATGCATACCCCTAGGAATGGGACGGGTGTTCCTAGGAGCTCAGAAGCCCCCGGGAACACATTCTTGGATCCCGGGAACTAGATTTCGACTCCCAGGCACCGAGCAGCTTCTAGCACCTCATAAATACAGACACCTATTGGCTAAAAGTGTACACAACAAGGAATGTACTCTAGGAGCGGGACTGGCTCTCCTGGGAGCAAACTGCGGTACATGCTTACCACACGCTGCATTGAAGCTTTCTGAAAGCTCTTATAAGATACCTTGGTCCCGCTGTGTCAATAGAGACACAATTTTCTATACCCTTCAATCCTTCAAATTAACTTATTATTACCATTAATCCTCGGTAAGATCTCCATAGTAGCTTGAGTCAAACGAGGATATACTGAAATTCTTTCCAAAACTAACAGCTCACTGCGTTAATCGGTCAAGATGTCTCAGTGCCAGGAAGGAATCGCATTGTTATTTCGCCACGAAGGCTACTATGAGATAGCATGCAGCATAATGGAACAGCTGACGGCTTCCGATGTTGGCGCTCTCTTAGCTTCACTTCGGATTACACCAGCCCAGCATATAGTAGAGACGTTCCTACAGCCACTACGAGACTTTGACCATACCATGCGACGGTTTGAGCCTTGGTTTCAGGACAAATGCCAGATCCTTATCATCGGCCCGGACACCCTGCAATTGAGCGACCGAATTTTCAAGGCAGACAAGTACTACAAGGGGAAGCTCCCAAGTCAAACCCAGCTGGAGGTGTGGATTTTTGCGATCCCCGCCAACTTTGAGAAGAGACTTAAGGACATCCAACGCCTCAGGCACTGTTGTCATGCCTCCTCGTTTTCTCTGCAGGAGCGCGCCGAGGCACGGATTGCTGGCGAAGAGCTTCTCGAAAATACTCTTGTCAGACAAATCAGTCATACAGAGCTCCAACCAAGAAAGGTATCTGGAGAGTACCTAGATGTCAAAGTTTTCGATCTTTTTAACACGACCACACGTCGCTATCTGCACACAACGCATCTAATTGGGCTTCAATTTGCGGGAATGGAGTTTGGCATCGAGTGGAACATCAAGGATCCAATGTCAAAAGATGACTGTTGGAAGGCAAAACACGGAATTCCCTACATTGAGGCTGCCAGGCCTCGCGACACCAAGGTAGCGGTGCAAGACCGTTGGCGTCATCGAAAACCCCAAAGCCTGGTATTTAACTCCCAGTACCCGGATTGGGATCCACAGTCAACGGTTTCTATCTCTATCAGCTTCTGAACCCCTGCGCTTTGTCACAGCAGATATGTTGTTTGTTGGTCAATCCGTGATGATGAATGAGTACTGTAAATAGAACAATGATCCTACGTTGATACAGCCCAAGTAAAAGTACTTCCATGCTACTGCTTCTAGGGCTCGATGACACCGACCCAACGGCAGTAGACATGGAGCCGGAGACACAGTAGATGTTGTTCATGGCGAGATATCTAGGGCGCAAATGAAAGAGGCGACCGGGTGTTGAAAGTTACAGGCCATCAGTTTGCCAGCTGGCGTCGCCTACAATTCCATGGTCCGCTTAGCCATAGGTCTCAGAGCAGGAAGAAGCAAAAGAAAGGTACGGTAGCTTCCTCGCGTCCAGGGAACTCAGATACACTACGTGGGTCCACCATAGCATTCATCTTCTTATAATCGTATATATACTTCATTTCTGTTCCTGACAAGGGCCCTAGGAGCAAGTATCGCGATCCCGGGAGCAAGTGCCTTGACTCGAATGATACCGAGTCTATAGAAACGTCAGCAAAGCTACATCCTCGAAAAATAGTTAAATAGAGGCCATGGCTGCAAAGACTCTCCAGCCCACCATTCAATTACTGGAAGTGATAACACTTCTTCGCGGTCAGAGAAGATCAAACGCCTCCACAGAGAAGACCAGTGGCGTTGCAGGGGCCCTTCCCATTACCGAACGTTCACCGAGGTCAGTCGCTGGGGTGGAAGTATCATGACAGTCCTGACTAATATCGGCTCAGACAGACAACATCCAATTCAAAGAGTTGAGGGCATCATCAAGAGCATATATGCTGAAATATCGAGAATGCAGCATGAACACATTTCCATGCTGCAAAACCACGACAACATGCTGCGGGCTTACGCAAATGAAAATGCCAGTTTGGAGGAGCAAAATCGAACTTTGCTTGAACATGTCAAGAGACTTCAGCGAGAAAATTGCTCCCTAGAGCTCAAGCACAACAAACAGATGTCCGAATGGGCGAAGGAGAGGTTGCAGTACCCAGAGCAGCCCGATGGAAAGCGACTTTAAAGACCCGCTTGATCAGATCTGATTGACCGGATTTTGCATCAAATTCTGAGGTACTCGGAATAACCAGCTTTCAATATTTTCACCCGCGACTCTGTGAATATGAAGGAAGAATAGGTACCCAGAAGGGTTAACGACGCCATGACTGGGTGTTCAACGGGGGATTGCGTCGAAAACCGAGCGTGTAACAGTTCGTTTGAGCCCGCAAGAACTGTGCCGGAGAAACCGCGGCCATCTTATCACTCATGGCCACAAAGCCAAGTCCCTCACTGGAATAACAATAGCTGCAATATAATAACCATGCTTTACTATAAGAATAATTGATCTTTCCCTCTAGCTTAGCAACGGAACAGAATGCCCCCAACCGGGTCAAAGTGGTATCGATGGATTGCTGATACTTCTCTCCCCAACTTATATGCCACTTCAGTCGCTATCGTTATAGCAATTTGTTTGATATATTGGCTTGCACGATGGCTCTGGGCGTGGACGAGACGCCATGTGGTCTTTCGTTTCCCTTTCCGATCGAAAATGCTAGGCTCCTGGAGGCGACTTGCCTTCGTCCACCTGCCAAAATGCCTGCATTGGCTTGACATCCCCAACTACCGGGAAGCGCTAATCCTGACTGTCATGCTCACGGCAAACATTGTTGGCCTCCGGATTAGAGCCCATTCTTGGGCGGAAGCACAGAAAAGGGCTGGCTCTTTGGCAGTCATCAACCTCGTGCCTTTGTGCACCGGTATCAGCTTTGGACTTCCAGCGGACCTGCTCCACGTGGACCGCCAGATGCTCGCATGGTTTCATCGCTGGATAGGTCGCATCTGTGTGCTCCATTCTCTGATTCACTGTTCGCTGCTTGTTACTGTCGCCAGAACGATGAACCTGACGACCTCACAGCACATTGTTCCAATAGCCGTAAGTCAAAGATATCCCGAGGCTAAGTGTGCCTATTGCGCATATCAACATCTCATCAAATATAGGCCGGTTGTGCTCTCATTCTCGTGATACCGGTTACTTGTGCGGCGGTCCAACGGCGATACTTGCAGTTTGCGATGAAATCTCACTACCTTCTTGCAGCAACGGCGATTGGCGCGCTTATATACCATCTCGTGGAGCAGCGGTCACTGTATCGGTGGTACCTAATAGGCGCCATCTGCCTGTGGTTTTTCATCAGCGCTGTTGTCTGCATAATGGCCGCATGGAATCAGAAACCTTGGGGATCTTCCCAAAAAGAGGTAGTCATGAACTCGGTGAGCGATTTTCTCTGGCTGGATATAGAGCTACCCCTCAACCGAGCGATCCGCCCTGG
>JAHAQQ010000198.1:0-16614 GCA_019190355.1 Penicillium palitans
TTTTCTTTAGCGAGTAGGATAGTACCTTATATTATAAGACGGAAGCCTTTTATAAGCTAGTTTAATATACGATCTAATAGGCTAGGCGGGCTTTAAGATCTTATACGAAGTAGAGCTTTAATTAATAAAGCCTATTAATATAGATCTTTCTCTATAGTTAGTATTTTTAGTATAAAATTTCGGCTTAATTCGCTCTCTCGGCTAAAAGAGGGGGGTTAGGATTTAAAGCCGGATATTAAGCTTTAAAATAATCTAATTAGATTTAAATAATACTAAACCGGTAATTAAGAAGCTATTTTTAATTATCTCTAATTTAAAAGCTTTAATTCGTATAAGAGGATATACTTTAAGGAAGTTAAGTTTATTAATATAGTTAATCCTATTTTATATCTTAGTTTTAACTATCCGACTATATAATCGTTTTAGTACTATAAAATAATCTATATTTAAAGGTTATAAAAGATAAGATAAATATATTAGTATATAAATTAGTATTACTTTATTTTACTTATAAATCATATTAAATTTAGATATTAAATAATTATTATAACTATTAGGAATTAAAAGCCGGTATACTCTTTTTATATATAAAGTATTAAGAATAAAAAGCTTTTTAAACTAATAAAGTCTAATCTTATTAAAGATCTAGTTATTAGGACTAACTTTAAAGCGCTAATCCTTTAGAAGACTATTAAACTATAATTTAAGAAAGACTTTACCTTTAAAAATTATATATAAAAAAAGAACTTAACTAGAAGTATTTATATATTTAACTATTATTATCTATTTACGATTTTTAGGTTATAAAATAAGCCTCCGACTATAGTATTTACTCTATATAATAATCTTTATAGTTATAATTAATCCTATTATAAAACTAGTCTTATTAAAGTTATAGATATTGTCACGATCTGCATACTCTGTATGCATTACGCTCGCTTACATTATTTCCTTTGTCACATGCTTGCTTGTTTGCACATTACATTCGTTTGCTTTCTTTCCTTTGTTCTACAGATTGCTACTAAGCCTAATTAGGAAGGAGGGATTGTTTGCATTGTTTGATTGTTTGCTGAGCATAGGGGAGCGCTCTACTATTTAAACCCCATGCTCTGCCAGCTCTCTCTCTCTCTCTCTCTCTCTCTCTTCTTACTAGCTTTGTTATTCTCGTTAGAATGCACTCTTTCTTCATTAATCGATCTGGCACGTAACATAATAACAAAGCTCCCTCTACAAAGGCCTATGGATAGTATTAGCAAATCGCTTTCGTACAGCTATATAGAGGTCTCACTGCGAGTACACTCTCGGCTCGAAGCAACTCTTCTCTTAATAGACAGCTCGGTAACGTAACGTACCAAGATACGTAAACTAGAGATTAGGCTGCTCCGGGACACTCAGTAAGCTGCGGACTTAAAGACTGTTTATACCCTTCTACTTCCTTTATACACACATTTTTTCTTCTTTTCGATATTCTAGGCAACGGTTTAAGTGTAAGTATCAACCTCGCTACCTCCTCTTAATCTTCGTCAAAATAGATCAACAAATTCGTCAACTTCGAGCAGAGCTCCGTACTAAATTCGCCGCTACTATTAACAACCTTCAAAGCGAAATTCACGCTCAGTCTCAGTTAATTAAAGCTCTTTAATAAGCTTCAGCTCGCTAAGAAGCTATTCAATAAGCTTTGTCTTCTTACCCTCCTTCTTAAATTCGATACGTAGGATGCCACAATCCGCGCAAAACTCGCTATCGACAGACCAGCTATCGGAGATCTAACAGCTCAGTTTTACTACGTCTTCTTTAATCTCTCAAGCTAAGTTTAGGCTATAGTTCTTCCACAACTCGCTACCGCGCGTAATTCCGGCGTTCACGACTACAATACAATCCTTAATTCACTCCGCCGTATTTACGACAATCCTAATAAGACTCAAGAAGCCGAAGATCGCCTCCTTTCAATTAAGTAGGTCCCCGACGAAACCCTCGCCGCTTATATTACTAAGTTTGAACGTATTCTTTACGAAGCTAAAGATTAGGATTAGCCAGACGTTACGAAAATCTCCACATTCTGCAAAGGCCTCTAGTCCTCACTTCGTACTCGACTTTCTTAACAATTAAATCTTCCACGTACGTACCCGGAATTTATTAAGATTATACAACAACTTGCTAGTTATTCGTTTATTTCGAGCACGCTAAGTCATTCCTCGAACAATCATTCTAGCAGTCAAAACGACAAGATAGATCTCTCTACAATTTAACCACGTTACCGGGACCTTGAATTAGAAGCTATAGAAACTAGCAATGTCTACGACTACAACTTTGACACCGGCAAAGCAACACTACGTGATATATAATCTAAGGGACTAGATCGGTTTTTTTCGTAGGGGTTATGTCACGATCTACATACTCTATATACATTACGCTCGCTTACATTATTTCCTTTGTCATATGCTTGCTTATTTGCACATTACATTCGTTTGCTTTCTTTCCTTTGTTCTACAGATTGCTACTAAGCCTAATTAGGAAGGAGGGATTGTTTGCATTGTTTGATTGTTTGCTGAGCATGGGGGAGCGCTCTACTATTTAAACCCCATGCTCTGCCAGCTCTCTCTCTCTCTCTTCTTACTAGCTTTGTTATTCTCGTTGGAATGCACTCTTTCTTCATTGATCGATCTGGCACGTAACAGATATTATTAGGGTCGATTCTAAATTAAAGGATTATCTTTTAAACTAAATTAAACTACTCCCTAATAATTTTAGGGTCTTTATATTTTATACGTTTATAGTTATACCGTTTTAAGAATTAGGAGAAAAGGAGAGGATATTATTTAATAAATTTTATAACCTAATTTTAGCCGACTAAAAAAACCGGGGTAGTTCTATATTTTTAAAGAAGAAGATCCGCTATTTCTCGTACTATAGAGGGCCGGGGGGCTACTCTATATAGATCTATAGAAAGAATCTATTTTTTAAGCGATTTCTCTTTAATTTCTATTAATTTAAACGAATTTACGCGAGAATTCGCGCGGTTTTATACTCTATTAATTCGGCGGCGGAGAGTTATACGTAGAACATTAAAAGTGCTTACTATAAGAGCAATAGAGCCGATATCTCTATTTTTAAAAGCCTAGATAGCTAATGAGATCCTACCCTCTTACTCTATTGAATTTCTAGAGCTTCGGGAGCGAATTAGTGGCATAGTAGGTGGTTGAAGAAGAAGCGGGTAAATTAATTGACGCGTTTTAGGTGAGGTGGCCACTCGGGGGTAGTGGCCGCTCGGTAGTGAAATACGTTATATAGTATTTAATCTATAAGTAAGGGTATAAAGATAGTAAGAATATATAGAAACTGAAAAATAACTTTAAAAAGATTATAATATTAGATATATTTAAAAGATAGAATCCATGCAGGGAGTATCTAGTCGACGGATATTTCTCAGGATCTGGAAGAACATTGCTGGAAAATATAATAAAAACAATTAGGCTGTTTAATAGGTCTCTTAACATCGAGTAGATCTTATTCTTGACTCTAAATCTTCAAGAGTATATATTTGCATCAACTTCATAAGAGAAATTATCGTTGAGACAATGATAGAAATGACTTGAAAGACATTCCGCACGTAGAATCGAAGCGCACCAAGATCTTCTAAGATACGCAGAGTCCAAGAGCCCACACTGAGTCCAGAAGTATCAATTTCTGCATTATTTTATGCTTGGGACCTTTGTAATAGGCGTGCTGAGTATGAGGTATTGGATTTCAATTTCATTTCAACTTTTAGACCACACTAATACCTAGGTAGCTGGGAACATCTAAACGCGCAAAGTAGGAGTTCCTCTTGTGGGATGACGAGGGCGATCATGATGTGTATTCTCTTCATCCTCACTCTCTTCATCCTCACTCTCTTCATCTTCACTCTCTTCATCCTCGCTCTCTTCATCCTCGCTCTCTTCATCCTCGCTCTCTTCATCCTCGCTCTCTTCATCCTCACTCTCTTCATCCTCACTCTCTTCATCCTCACTCTCTTCATCCTCGCTCTCTCCATGCCCTCTCTCTCCATGCTCTCTCTCTCCATGCTCTCTGTTATAGTCGCTGTCTTCGTGGTCGCTGCCTTCATGGTCGCTCTCGTCATGCTCATTCTTCTCAGGGTCGCTTCCTTCGTGCTCATTCATTTCATGCTCGCTGCCTCCGCCATTTTCACCTTCGCTCACTTCATCTCTTTTATCTTCATTCTTGGCGTCCTGACCTAGATTATCGTCTCCGCCATAACTGTTGTTATCAACATTTTGATCATGGTTGTTGCCTTGATTGTTGTCCCCATCAGTGCACCCATCCGAAGACGGCAATATTTGTTCCGTCTCCTGATCTTGCTCTTCATTGTTACCCACCTCTTCAGTGGGCTCACTGATAGTATTTGGCAAAAACTTCTTGTTCAGCTCAACAACAGCGACCTTGACTTCAGGATCCTGCCCAAGCCAATCATCATACGACATGGTCAAAAGCTGGGATCGATCCAGTTTTGCGTACTCATCAATCCAGGTGCGTGCTGCAATCTCGGCAAATGGATCGTCAGCAATGACAATATCAGATGGCGGGTATAAACCCCCATGTAAAGCGCGGAGTTTCCGTTCGATCCCCGATTCGCCGGCTGCCTTTTCGTAAAGGTCGCCGGTTTGAATGCCCGCGCTATATTCCGCATCCTTGATGTAGACGTCGGATAATCGCGTGCAGGACGAGAAAACCATTTGGGGGTATTGCTGTCTCAGCTTTAAGCTGACCTCGATCATAGCTCGGTCAATACGACTGGCCAAAATTACGCTTGCGTCCGTGATAGGGGTGTGATCCTTGGGATTCACATGTGCAGCTTTTTCGCTCGTATCATAACCCAGGCCCAATCCGCTGTGAACAATCTCAGGTATAATTTGGCCGTACCTTGGAATTGGAGTTTCGATAAAAGATGTGATGTGTTCGACTGTCGTGTCATAAAGAAAGCCGTAATCCAACAGCTCAAGCCGATCATCTGCGGTGGTGTCTTGGAAATTTGCTTCTTTCTTTTCCAGCGCAATCTTTATTATGGGCTGAGACACAAACACGATAATCATGCGCATGTTGAAGCTGGTCTTGATATGTTTATCCCATGCAGGTCGTTGGCCCCAGATCTGTATCGTTCTGTCGCGCGACGCCGTGAATATCTGCCCGTGCCCTCTCCCGTGCCCGAAGGCGACCGAGGTGACCGGTTTTGTATGGCCGTGAAGCACGTAATCCGGTTCTCCTGTGTCGGCTTTCCAAATTCGGACTGTTTCGTCGTCCGAGCCCGATGCCAGCTGCATGCTATCGCTTGAGAACACAACCGAGTTGACCTGCTTCGTATGGCCGTCGAGCGTGTAAAGTAGATTGCCCGTGTTGACTGCCCAGATTCGGACGGTATTGTCATGCGATCCCGATGCTATCTGCCTACAGTCGCCCGAGAATGCAACAGAGGTGACAGGCCCGGTATGACCTTTGAGAATATGATATAACCGACCTGACTCGGCTGCCCAGATCCGGACGGTGTTTTCATGAGACCCAGATGCCACAAGCATGTCATCATTCGAGAATGCCACAGAGGTGACTGGTTCCCAGTGATCAAGTATCTGCAGCAGCTGGCCTGTTTGAGCGTCCCAGATCCGGGCTGTCTTATCATCCGATCCCGAGACTATCCACTTCCGATCGTCTGAGAATGCAACTGAAGTGACTGCTTCCTCGTGGCCCCCGAGAGTCCTTATGAGGGTGCCCGTTTCGGCGTCCCAGATCCGAATTGTTTTATCACAAGACCCCGATACTACCCACTCACATTTAATCTCGTCTGACAATACAACGGATGAGAATACAACTGATGTCACTGCCTTCTTGTGCTCGGTGAGCGTTCTGATAAGTTTGCCCGTGTCGGCCTCCCAGATCCGGACTGTGCTGTCATGGGAACCAGACGCAATTTGCATAATTCTGTGATTGGATGCGACAGAGGTAACCGCATCATTGTGGCCTTTGAGTACTTCAATCAAGCTGCCATTGTCGGTTGTGCCAAATGAGTCGACTGCCTTGAGAAGGGCTGAACCATCGGAGTACCGGTAATTATAGCCCTTCAGGATGGCGTCGAGGTTGAAGAAATACCGGTAACGGAGCCATGCAAGCATCGGAGCAAAGTCTGAATCTCTCAGGTCAAGTTGAAAAGTGGAGTTTTCAAAGAATTCCCTAAGGACCATCCCATCGGGTTTTGTTTCCCACGGATTACTCGGATCATAGTCTGATAGCAATTTTGCCAGCCCCGGAATTCTCGCCATCGTCTCCTGGTATGAGCTCGCATAGTTATTCGTCTCCAGATTGATGCGCCTCTCCACGATAGCAGCCCCTATGAAATCGACGCCATCAGATTGACTCCACCTCCGCGCTATGGCTGTAACACGAGCTCCAGTTGCATCATGAGCTAGGAAGGCCTTGCGTGGATTGTTCGATCCCTCCGAACATGTATGCAGACGCACATCTAGCTCGTGAAGGCGTAAACCTAGGCTCAATCCCTTGTCTATAGCAAGTTCTGAGTTCTCGGAGATTTTCATTGCCCGATCGTACAATCCACGATGACAGAACACGCCACTGAGTCTATTGAAGTTCGACTCGGTTTTCCTGGGTTGGCCGTAGCTGTCTAGGCCGGTGCGGTAGAACTGGTAGTCGGCATCGGGATTGGTGACTCTTTTCGCCCCTATTCTACCCAACAAACCCGTCCTGCAATATTTGTGTATTTGTTCTTTCCATTCATATCCCGGAGGAAGCGGGTATGGGTTTTCAGTTTGTCTTGGTTGGGTAAAATTGCCCCTGTTGGGTTTATTCGGGTCATGTTGCGGGTCCTGTTGCGAGGCCATTTCTTCTGATCCAAGAAGAGAGTTTAGCAGTAACAAGGACTGAATGTTTCAGGTGCTGAGACTCGAGCAAAGTAGTTTGGTTGGAGGTTGTGAGGATAGACCTGTGAGAAGAAAATGCTAGACAGTTAAATAGTCTCAAAGAGAGTGGAGAGAGTGATCATCCTTTCAAATTGTGTATTTTGGGATGGGCAGTGGAAGCGGATTGCTCTGCCCCTTGGTCTATAGTCACCTGCAATCATATGCACCGCTTACCTGCAGTGAGGCGTATGCATTACTTTGCTCACCACTGGTGCAGTGCTCGCCTGCAGTGAGACTCTTGTAGTCGATGAGAACCGGAGCAGGGGCCGTACCCGGGTGAATCCTGTACATGATACACTCAAGCCTTTTTTTAGACTGCCAGTCAATCCCTACCACCTAGCCTAAATTAGAACCAAATTTCTCATCACTATTCATCCAAACTGCATTAGCGCCTGTATTGTACCCTGCTAGCTTGGTGGGAGCGGTACTTTTGATATACGCGAGGGGGCGCTCTCCCCGTAGGCGTTGCGTACTGTGTTGTCCACGAGGCTGACTTTTGCGAACGTGCAAGTTTTGCTACCTTGATCCCGGGAGTTCGTTGTCCTTGTTAGTTATCTCATAGGTTTTATTCTGCGGCTTTTGGTAGCATTTTGCTATTATTTTATTTTTGCTTGTCTATAGTTGGACACGAAGAGCTCTTGCAACAAAAAAAAAAAAAAGGAAAAGCGTGGCCATTAGTTTTCTGCATCAGGCAATCGATGGGAAGACGGATAGCGATTCGGTTATTACCGAGGTTGAGAGTACGAGGGTTCGGTTGCGCATGATTCATACACAATTCACTTTGAGAGACAAAGGACAGAATTAGTTTCCCCTCAATTTCCAGATGGTAACACTGTTGGCACAGTCGAAATCACTACTGGCACAGTCCTCTAACCCCTTTAGGTAAAGGCCGCCTTGGCACTCTTAGTATATTGATTATATAATTATTTCCGGTATGGTATAGTAAACATTATCACGTGATAAAATATAGCCTCTCAATTTTTCCGTGTGAAGAACAATATTCCACATGTTATACCATCTTCTCACTAGATCCGCTCTCAGACTCAGAAGACGTTGTGCGAGAAACCATTAACCGCTGCCTGCTCTTTTGGTTTTCCTTCCTAGCCCAAACAACCCATATGAGGATAGTGATAACAGTCAAAGGCACCGCTACTACCCAGTATATCCAAATACTGGGTGATGCTACCAGAGAAGATGTTTCGTTGCTTTTGTTGCTGGTGCCAGGCCAAGAAAACATGTCCATGCTGAACAAAGTAGCCACAAAGGTAGCCGGTAGGTAAACAATGCCCAGAATAGAGATTGTTCTCATGGCGATGCTGTCGCGCTTCCCGTCTATTGCTATTGCGGCTGTGTATTCAGCATCGCTTTGCGTGATAACACTCAGCATCTAAAGAGTTTAGGGTATAAGCAGCTGTACATGTGCTTTAAGTGACTTGACGGATAAGGGGAGACTCACATAGCTAGTCTGGCTCTGAGTTCTGTCGCTCATTTGCTGCACCTGCGACAACAGCATCGCAGTCCGTCTCCGGACATACTCGACGTCTTGGCGAACCATCCGCTGTATGGCCTTGAAATACTCCGGCAACTGCTGACCCTGGTGCTGGGAACTGGAACTACTGTTCTGTCCCACATCATGTGAAAGTTGCCCATCTGGAAGGCTCGCATCAATTGCCTGAACAAGCCACTCTCCGCAATCTAAGCAACATCGGCCAACGTGTCCAATGATAGCGATATCCGTTTGGCAGTAGCCCAGCTCTTGAATTGTTCTTTTTGGATCATCAAGGGCAGGATACTCGTCCATACTGGGACGACGCCCTCGATCCAACCTGCCCGGATTTCCAAAGCCTGTTTGTCGCTCGATTCCCTGGATGGTACAATCGATGGTATTACGGTAGACCTCAATGTGTTGGTGGTGCGACCGATAGAGGGCAGACACATAGAAATAGGGATCGATGCATCGTTCCGGCGTTGATAACAGGGTGTTGAAGACAGCATCTTCATCGAAGAGGTGGTGGTACAGGACGTAGGTCGTGCGACGAGAAGGGTCGCAGGTGACGGACACGCAGTCGAAGCCTGTTGTGCGCGAATTGGCTACTTTCATGACAAGGGAGGATCGACCGGAATGGTGGAGTGTTGTCAGAACTCCATTGTTGGACAGCCATATCTCGATCGTGCGTGGGTGAAGATTCCATGACTCTTGGACCTTCTGGAAGGTCTCCTTGGGAATGGACAGTACGAGTCTGCCATGCCGGATTCGAGGGAGAGATATCGCTTTGAAGTGCCATAGACTAGGATTATCAACATTGTCGCTTGATATAGCATCATCATGATGATTTAGGAGACAGTCTTCAATTTGGTTGAACTGGATTTTGTCCTCCTGGATGTGCGTGCGTTTCCCCGAATCGTTTGGATTCAGCGAAAGCGAACCTTTCAAGACCCTGATGCCTTGATGTGGGGTATCAGACGGTTCTGCCCAAGAAGCGAGCTTTTCCTCTCGGATCTCCATATCAGGTCTCAGACCGTTGGTTGGAGATAGCGGGGGATTATTTCTCGAGCTTAGGTTTGGGTAAGAGAAATCCGAATGATGAGTCCTGGGCAGCAGCCGGTATGACGTGCGACTAGGGTTGGGGCTCAAGTATTTATCTATAATATGCATAAGTGCTGCTTATTTTCGAGGAGAAATGTCAAAGGATGGAGAAGAGAGGCATTCAAGGGCCTGACGGCGTGTTGGCAGACTGGGAATGTGCGCAGATGGTGCCAGCTGAGGGGTGCAGGTAGTGCAGGCAACCGGTTGGCGTTTTAAAGTGGCCCGCTATTGGCTCGCTATGCATCGCCTTGATAAAAAGGAAAAAAATTGCCAGATGATTGATCCTTCAATCTGGGCTGACCAGTGGTTGCTAGAAATTTGCCTAACAGGGCTTGTTGCGACCGCCTAGTAACAGTAAAATTTCACAATCACAACTGATATCAACTAACAACAGGCAAGGCACGAGGCCGGGAAGAGGAAATGGAATGGATTCCTGAGAAATACTTCCAATCAACCGGTTGATAGACTTGGGTATATTCTAGGCCAGAAAAGTCTTTGTTTCTGTCGAAAAGTGGACACGGCACATGTTAATTTTGGCGACTAGTCACTTGAGTAGGCTACTGGCGAAGGTATTTGGGCATTAAATAATATCCAATCATAAAATCCAATGAACACCCTGGTCTTTCAACTATGGTCAAAAGCAGAATAAATTCTTTCACTGGTTCATTATTAGTTTTGACAAAATCCCGGCCCCATTCTGAACCGGCTGTTAGTGCCCAAGGAAACAGTTCGGGGAATATAATCGGGATTTGGGCATTGGTCCCCGCTTACCCTGCTGTTATATAGCGTTAGAGTGGCGGAGGCTCGGCAAGTGCATTGATGCACTGATCTTGAGCTAATGTAGCCTACTTTCTAATTTCTTATGCATGCATATATGGGGCGTTCAATTCTTGGGGGCGAATGTCGAGTCAGTGCTAGCGTTGAGATGACACCAATCATATGGTGATTATCACCATCTTCAATGTGACAATTATCGTTGATGATTTCCTTGTCCCGAAGCTCTTCCAACTAATAGCGATTAGTCTCAATCCTGATTTCTATCGAAGTTACGAATTTATTGACGCATGATCTAGAAATTTGCGTAGTAGATGGCTACATAACACTAAAAGCATCGAGTACAATCGGATCTACATCATCAGATGACCATCAAATAAATATTATTGAACACTTGTATCAAATTAACATGAATCATTAATGAAAAAAGCAAGTAAAATGAACACAGATTTAGTAAATCAAGGAAAAAAGCAAAGCGAACCGGTAAAAAAAGATCAGCAACAACACGCCCTTCAGCCTCCCCCGTAAAAGACCACCCCCGCAAAGCAACTTGCCCCTTTACCCATCACGGTACCTATTTCCTTCCCCACATCCTCTTCTTTAAAGGTTTTCCGACAGTGTGGAAGGCCTGAATTATATACCCAGCGCTGGCCTCCGGGGTTCTCTGCACAAAGAGCGCCCCCATCGTGACATAGAATATGGCGACGACGCCAACAAGAGCCCCTTGAAGCCCCTGCATAGCCTTACCACGTGAAATATATAGTGAATTTCCAAAATCTTTTGCGTTACCGGATGCAGAGGTATTCAGCAGCGCATTCATGCCCTGTAGAGAACCGAGGACGGTCACCAATGCGAGAGCAAGCGAGAAGGCACTCAAAGTGATCGCCGTCACTAACATTGCCTTGTATGATCGCTTTCTGGATGTACCTGTGCGAGCAACAAGGAGCATAATGCCTGTGATGAATAGTAGGAGGACATGGAACAGGGGAGGTTCACAGAAGAAGACATTCTCCTGGAGGTGCTTGGCTTGTGGGAGAGTGGTATCTAGGAAGGATTGAACGCCAGATTCGGTGGAAGAAGAGTTGAGGTGTAGGGGCTCCCAAAGGTCTTTGCTAAGATCGCTCGGATCTTTGCGGCGCATATTCGAGACACAGTGGGTGGAGGTTTGTGTTGAGGAGTTGCCATTTGCAGAGGATATGCCAGCCGCCTCGGTGATCGATAGGCAGCCGCCTGCACACAGTGCGTTAGCACACATATTTCTAAAGTCCATTGGTAAAGGGTGATTGTGCAGTTCGCTACTTACCAAAGTAGCCCACACGAAGTGAGATATCGTATGTCTCGTTTGTCGAGAGCTCGGCGAGATAAATGTCGTTGGCATTTGCCGTTGTCGAGGCACAGCTCGTCATCATGTACACTGGATACCGTGAGCGATACACCATATTACGCAATTTTTTTAGACTTACGACCCAGAACGATAGCCACCAGATAGGAGACAACTGCCAGACATGCGAGTAAACATGTCGGCCCCTTTCTTTTTCGGTTAACTACTCCGCAAGACTATTAGCCTCATTGTCGTGATATTGTAGCCATTATAAGGGAGGTCAACTCTCTTACCTGGCTTTTCAAAGACGACTGTTTGTGTCTGTGGAATGGGTGTATATGTCGGTGCATACTGAGAGCTCACAGGGTGAGAAGGGGAAAGATGAGTGGCTACTGGAACCGCACTCGCAGATGAAGTTGGCTTTTTCTTGCCAGCGGTCTTCTTCCCCGTCTTCTTGCCTGTCTTCTTCACGCCATCCTTGGCCTTCTTTCGTGGAATTTTCGCGGGGTTGGAGGCTTCCATTGTAAGAGAATAGAATAGCTTCAAAGGCTGTCTCTGGTCAAATTTAACGACTGTTGGTAACTCCTCCGGTCCCAAGTACTAGACACCTATATATATTCTGGCTCGATTGAACTACAGGAGTGCATTATATCATCTGGATTGCAACCTCATCATGTAGGGTGCGTATATACGATCGCTCTGTACCACATGCAGTAATATATCCAAACCAATGAAGTCCACGTTTTTCTATTGGCCGGTGGAGAATGTAGCTCGCCCCGAAAGTTTAACCCTCGTATCCAAACTTAGAATGTTATTTGGCGATCCGACACTAAACACTGCGATTTCCAGTAATGGCGGAGCGCGCTAGTCCCAATATATCAAACACTGACCCTTGTCATTGTATATCCTGCGCCCGCCTGCAGCTCGTGTTTTTTTTTAAAAAAGCAATCATGGGAACCATGTTTTCGAGGGGCCGAAAACAGGGGTAGGCTGTGTTCAACCGCAACATCTGCAGGTAAACCTGTATGCTTGATTAGCCTTCTTCCAAGTCCATACTTTGAGTTAGGTCACATTGACCAGACGTGACGACTCATGCTATATCAGAAGCAGATATGTGCCTATATTTAGTGTCAAGCCCCTGAACGTGCGGCCGAAGCCCTCGGCGCCCGACTGCTTTAGGACAATCACCGCAGATTGTGGTGGAGGCGTTTGCCATAGTATCCCGGCTGATGTGCGGCGACTAATGGCTATGTTGCAGATTCGGCGAGGCTAGATTACTCCAATGTAGGAGAGGTGCATTTAGCCCCTATTTAGAAGGACATGAGATATCAGAATTTGGGGGCGTAGCCCGTGGGTGCGATAGCACTTGACTCGACCTTGGAAAGTTCGATGCGGCTCAACAGCAAAGTTCTCCAGTCCACCACTGTTTCCCTTGCAGCATTGCTTTCCTTGTAGATAGACCCCGTGGTAATCTCACTCAGTATCTATGCCACTACATAATCCCCCAATACCCCGGTTCACAAGACATCGATCCGCCTATCTTTCCTCCAAAAGTTTCGCTGAAGTTCACATGAGTTGGGACTCGCCATGTCTACATATAACGCACCAGTTTATCTTAGCGGGAACGACCTAACCGCAAGACTTTTGTGCCACACAAAGCCTCCAAAGCCCCATAAACACGACGAGTCTAAGGCCATCGACATTATAGCTGTTCACGGCCTAACACCTTGGGAGTCTTTTGCCGGCTCTCCCTTCTGGCTGTACGATTTCATTGCTGAAGACATCCGTGGAGCTAGAGTGTTTACATTTAACTATGACGCTAAGGCAGTCTGGCTCCACAGAGCACCACTGAAGAGCATCCAAGACGCTTCTATGGCCCTCCTGATGAAAATTGCTGCTATCCGGGAGGAAGCACCAGTGGCACGGCCTCTAGTATTCATCTGCCATGGCTTCGGTGGCTTTATTGTTGAATTTGTGAGTCTTTGTTTCGGCCCATGCGCTCCTTCCATGGTGGTATTATGCAGCTAATAGATTGTTGAACCAAGTGCTTGAATGAGGCGTTCGCAAATAAATCGCCATATCCAAGCATAATCGATTATGCTCGGGGAGTCATTCTTCTTAGTACGCCGCAAAGGATGTCGCCAGAGGTACCGTGGGCGACGCTCTTGACTCGTTGTGCGATAGACAGTATGCCTCAAGGGTTGACTTCGGCCGAATTATCAGATTTGCAAGGCCTTACCTGGGCAAACAGAAGTGAAGTTATTCTGCGTGATATCTCTGAAGGATTCAATGCAAAGGTGACCAAGAAAATGAAAATATTTTCTTTCTACGAGGGTGTTCCAATGCCAGCACAGCATGAATGTGTAAGTTAGCTTATAGTCACTTTGCATATGACGAGCGAAATACTAATCTCGGACATAGAGTTTGGACGAGTATCACGCAGCTCCTGGTCTTCGTCGCGAGAAGGTCCTGTTGATGGCGGGTTGCACTCACCTGTCCATGGCAAATTTCCCAACCAGAGATGATAAAAACTACAAAGCAATTACTTCTGCCATCAAGAAAATCCGAAAATCGGCATCAGAAGATGTGGTACCCGTCCCGACTGTGGATCCTTCTATATCTGGACTGCAGAACAACGTTTTAGAGCTCCAGAACCCATGGAGCAGCGAGGCATCTCAGGCCACGACTATACGTGCTGTCCCAAGTACTCCGGTCTTGGGCCGACAGAATGTCAACTTGCAGAATAATATTGCGGCTACCACCAACTCACCCATGGAGAACACTCCATTCTCGACGATTCCAGTGGATTCGTCGAGTATTCATAATTTTGGCCATGGCACATCGCCAAATGATATGGGCATATTCAAGCAGTCAACAGCTGTTTATGGCAATGCTCGAGATGGTCTAGTGACTTCTGCCACGGCCTACCCCACTAATCCACAATTGCCTCAATTTGATCCAAGCATGATGCAGATTCGTAGACGTCCTGTTGGTGGGCCACCTAGTAGGCCAACACTTGCACCAAACGTACCTGGATCAGCACACGTCGGCCCAGCACCAAGTTCATCCGGTCATAAAGTCCAGCCGGTCAAGCAACAAACACAGCCTCCTTCACTATCAATGGGCATCAATCTTGCATCCGGACAACGAGGACAAGAAATACAGCACCCACAGCACACAGCCACAAACATTGCGCCAATCACTGTGCTGGAACCAAAATCCTGCTCTAAGTCGAGCAAAAAGCCCCAAAGGCCACACGATGCCGTTCCTCTGAATCCCGCAAAGCTGCCATCGAACTCCAAAAATGTGGCACCTGGACCACCAGTCGTTCGTCAACCCATCAGTAATGAAGGCTTGCTCCCTGCCTCTCGCAATGATCATGGGAGAAACCAAGCACCACCTTATTCAACTGCTAAAGACATGACACTCGGTTTATCCCAGCATATCGCTCCGCAGTCCAGCTCAAAGACACACCAATCACTTCCTCCAGTTTTGCATCCACCTCCTACCAAGCACCCAGCAGCCCTCACCCCAGCAATGCCCATTCAAATGGCATCGCCAAAGAAAAATGCAACCCCGCCACAGAGACCTCCAAGCGAGCAACGTGCTAAACCTGGGAAGCTA
Organism: Penicillium palitans; assembly: GCA_019190355.1. Lineage (NCBI taxonomy): Eukaryota > Fungi > Ascomycota > Eurotiomycetes > Eurotiales > Aspergillaceae > Penicillium > Penicillium palitans. The sequence continues at coordinate 15,269 of JAHAQQ010000198.1, forward strand.
CCAGGGAAGAACCCGGTGCCGCAACAGACCCGCCCCCAGAAGGTTGACCCAGGAATCAGACGTGCTCCAATCCCAACTACCACAAGTAGAACAAATGACAAACCCCCTTCAACGCATGTTCCTCCTACTGCACAAAGAGGCCTGCGAGAAATGCAGCCACAGCCGAAGTATACGCCACCCGCCAAGAGCTCCGGATTCTTCAAGAGCCTTTTCTCGTCTGGCACCTCGGGTCCTGGCCGTGCCTCAGCAAGCACAGCAGTGCACTCAGGATCCCGGAGTGGCCTATATCAGCCATACAAACCTCCGTCGAATGCACATTTGCCATTCCATGGGCCCCCAAGGATGGGACAAGGCCAATTCATACATGGAGGTCATTCTAATAGTCATTTTGGGCCTGGGCAGCACCATGCTTGGGGGCATGGTAACCAGCCGGGGCACAGTCATGGTTTTTATCATGGACCAGGGCAGATGCCCAGTCACGGTACTAGTAATGGTCCTGACGAGCCGATAGGTCCATTCATGCCTACAGATCCAGTTATGCCTACAGTTCCGCTTGAGCCTACAGCTCCGCTTGAGCCTACAGTTCCGCTTGAGCCTACAGTTCCGCTTGAGCCTACAGTTCCAGTCGAACCATCAAATCCGGTCAAGCCTCCAAGTTCAGTCGTTCCGGCTGAACATACTAGCCTGGTTGAGCCTAATGATCCGGTCAAGCCCACAATTCCAGTCAAACCAACAAATCCAGTTGAGCCTACGACTTCAGTCAATTCTACACCTCCAGTCGGACCTACAGATGTGACCAAGCCTAAAATTCCAGCTGAGAATGTAGGAGATGGTTCAAATCGCGATGAGAACCATTCTCAGAGCCAATATCAGGGCCACGGTTCTGATGGAGCACGTCAGGCCCAGAACCAAGGTGGCGGAGTTGGAACTATAGCTGCTGGCCTTGCAGGTCTAGCAATAGGCGGAGTTGGTGGAGCTATTCTTACCCACATGAGTCAAGGCGAAGAAGGCGAAAGCAGCGACGAAGAACACTATATTGAAACACACGATAATGGAGATGATGACGATGACGATGATGGAGCGAGCGATGAAGACACCGACACGGATAGCGGCAAAGATAGTGATGAAGACGAAGATAGCGACGAAGACGAAGAAAGCGACGGAGACAAAGATAGTGACGGAGGCGAAGATAGCGACGAAGGCGAAGATAGCGACGAAGGCGAAGATAGCGACGAAGGCGAAGATAGTGACGAAGGCGAAGATAGCGACGAAGGCGAAGATAGTGACGAAGGCGAAGATAGTGACGAAGGCGAAGATAGTGACGAAGGCGAAGATAGTGACGAAGG
>JAHAQQ010000199.1:0-21912 GCA_019190355.1 Penicillium palitans
GAGTTCAGCCAAGATGAGTGTTGACGAGCGCTCGGAGGATGACGAAAACAGCCAGGCAGCCACAGTGACACTGGAAATCCCACCTACAAATTGCCTGGAGCAGGATATAACGGCTAAAGGCGAGGATGACTCATTCCTGCCTCCGCCTGTCACACGGCTTATCAATAATATCCGAAGAAGATTCTCAGGCGGAACGACAGTAACCTAGCACTGTGCGTCATCTTTTTGTCAGTGTCCATGGATTTTTCAATCTGCCTAGCCTGCGAGAACTGCGCACAGATTAAAACTCATGTCGTTAATTTACAACAAGCCCGCAATCTTCATAGGATAAGATATCGGATCAATCGGTCATGTGCAACCACATATGGACGACCCTCAAGGGCGCAAGTATGGAAATTAGCATTGCCAGCCCTGTTGCGATCTCTGAAAGAGGTGCGTTGCTGTGCGATTGGCAGACGACCATCGCTGCCCCTCCCTAGCTATAGCCTAAATGCCAAATTAGCAGGGGGTCGAGTTCTGTAGAATTACACTGTAACCCTTACAGTAGTTAGATCAACATCCGAGATGATATATCGTGCAATGCTTAATTTATGGGCTCGGAGGAGACACAGTACTGTATATATTTATGACATGTACAGTAGTTCAGAGATGGTTGCCCTTTCCGCCGGGCGTTAATAAATTGTGTGTGTTTGTGTGTGTGTGTGTGTGTCGTTAGATCGTACTTCCCGGTTCTGAAATGGGCGAGATAAGGCGACTGTCTCAAGCGGGTTTTCGTGCAGAGGTTGATAAAGACTCTGATTTAGTGGTAACTCTTCTTGATGTTCATAACCATGTTCGTTTGCCTTGACTACCGTATATGCTAGAGACATAGCGCTGGAAAACTCGTTAATTTTGATTGACTGGCACAACGAACACTAATCCACCAAGCTTAGTGCTTATATACTCGATGCCGCGCCACCAATGAATAACTAAACTGCCAATTTGAGTACTCGAGGAGCTTAATCTCCCTATTGCCTTTGGTAACCAACCTGGTCCTGATAGACCGTGGTAGCTGTTGCTCACGCGAAATCCCAGGGAAATGGAGCAAGCCATCGTCCCACACGGGGAACTTGAGATTCATCTCTGTATTTCCAGATGATGTAGCGTTACTCCTGTCTCTTCCAGGCTTCCCGGAGTTTGCTTTCTGCCACATTTTTACTGCCACACAAACGAACAAAGTCATCTCTCGGAATCCAGGAACAGTCTCCTTGAAGTAGTCCCCTATCAATAATCACGATATTTCTCTACTTAATTTTAACCCAAACGGCTTTTCATAACTTATAGACTCTGTCCGGGAATTTTCTCTCTTCGAATGCAACTCCACAAATCCCGACAACGTTTTCATTTGAATACCGCCAATATTTTCCGAGGTCATTGCAGTCCCTCAGTTGGGTGATTTGAACGTCGAGACTTGAAACACCCAACCTTTCGCTGACACCGTGGCCGTCCATATACTTAGCGCTGAACTTAGCCGCGAAGTCTGGACAGTACCGGAAGATGATAATCGGTGATCCACGAAAGGTCCCAAAGCCATCCACGATGCCACCATCGTCTGTACCAGTTTCAGTGGTGATTATAGGGGTCAAATCAGCAAGGAAACCCGGCTCCATAGATGTAACACCAGTGGCGATGCTTGGACTAAGATGACGTCGGGACAACGGCGTGCTTGTCTCCACTGGTACTTGTGTAGTTGCACTTGGGTTCCCGTTTTGTTCTGAATCGTAAAGACCATCTTCTTTGAAGTTACCGGCGTATTGGCCGTCTGCACCGAACTTGAGCAGAATACCCACAAACTCTTTCTTGTCATTGATCGCGAGCCAAAGTGCTCTGTTCAGTTGCATCTGGGTAGCATGGGGACATACACGCTGCAACAGGGTGTTCTTCGTTCGGCTTTCACCAATCATTATGCATTCCAGGGCCGAGAGGTTGAAATTATTTGTGGATGGTATGACAGCTCCTCGATCAACCTGGCAGTGAACAATTTCGTCTCGTCCAAGATGACACGTGTTCATGAGCGGAATATACCCTAGGCAATCTGTATGGTCAATTCTGGCCCCAGCGCTAATAAGCATATTTACAATAGTCGAAGACGAGGTCGTGATAGCATAGTCGAGTGAAGTGTTTTGAATGTCGTCATGCCGATTGACAAATTCCACCCGATCAACCTCACGCATGTTATGAGCTATACTTCCAATTTCCTGCACAATGTTTTGGGAACGATTGAGCACAGAGAAGTGCAAAACTGTCATGTGGAGATTGTTCGTATCGAATAGTGTATGAGGACTTTTTCGCAAATACAGACAAGCCGGCTCTTCAAATTCAAGCTCAACACAACTGTGCACGGTTGGTTGGTCACGTCTAGCTGATACTATAATGATATCTCGGAGCTGCTCTTTCGGCCAATGATTGTCTTCGAATAACTCCGCAAGTGTCTCAAGATCTCCCAATATCGGCTGTTCGGACCTGGCGCAGACCGGGACGATAATTCGAAGCCATTTCCTTGGCCACTGTTCCTCAAACAGTGTGACTAAGAGGCCAAGGCCTTGGGAGATGGCCTTGCTTTACGTTCAAGGAAGCCAATCAGAGCATGAAACATGTCCCATCGACAAAATGCGAACGAGACCAAATCCTCCGTGGATAGATAATCTAGGGCATCATACAGCAATTCGGTGGGGAGTGCAAGTATATTTGCGGGATGATGGGCGTCATGGCTCTGCGCAAACTTGCTTTGGTGTTGGTGTTGGAAGTTCTCCTGGTTTTCCACACTGAGACCATGAACGACCTGCATTGGGTGTTGGTTTGTATCCAGTATAGGCGATACTAATCCGCGGGTAGCCATCCTGTATCCAGCGTGATGCTCACAAAGCACTTAATCGCTAATGATTTGGGGGCGATGCAACTGGGTAGGCCTGCTGGCAATTTTCCAAAGTCCTCGCAAATGGTTATGGAATCAATGAGTATATTGATCGTGATTTGTTCCGACTAAATCTTGCTGGACTTTTTTATACCTTCTCATCATATTTTAGCCTTCGAATCTAACTCGTCATCAGAAATGTACATCATATTCTGAGGACCTGACTTCGCTAGAAAGGTTTAACGAATCGTGCGTCAACTTCTCAGCGCGCCACTGGTCATGATTTGATATAACCGGACAAGGGTTCACCACTTGTATGCGATATAAAAGCATATAATAATAGCAAGCTCAACTGTTGGGCACAACTGATACCAAGTGCGGCGAGAATTGTCCGGGGCATTTACCCACGGAGAGGCGGACACTGATGTACAGACTCCAGAACATGGCTGGAATTACGAAATCGGACCAGTTATGTTGTTCATCAGGGTTGATGGGCCATTTTTGTTGCTTTTATATTTACCCTCCTCCCTTTTTAACTATGTATTTGAACTCGGGTTGCCAACCCTCAGTAACTTGGTCCATCATTGATATCAAAAAGCCTACCTAGTGGACGCAAAAAGATAATCATATAAACTGACGATATCCATCGACTATACAATCGACTATTCCGTACTGGCCCATTCCATCATATGTGAGTAGTGTACATTTTGAATACTTGCTATATAAAGCGGAAGGTCCCAACATATGTAGAGGTCCCCATCATTCCTTCCCTAGCGACCAAATAAGCCTCTGGTATCTCTTTATACGGCCTTTTTGTAGCCTTCTCGGGGTACCTACAATCACTATGGCAATTCCTCCTCGCTCCATGACTGTCATTGATGGTGAATTTCAACACCTAAAAGGCATTAGAGAGATATGCTTTGATGAAGACATCATGGCGTTTCTTCACGATCCACAAGCAACACTCAAATACCAAGGAATATACAACCAACGAGGGCCTTCCAAAAGGTCTTTCATTCACTATGCTGCAATGGGTGACTGTGTCGAACTCCTTCTTTATCTCCTCCAACACGGGACAGCAAAGGATGACCTAGATCAGAACAAGAGGACGCCGCTCTATTAACTCACGAAAGACACTGGAGTCTAGAGCCACTGGGACGGTCACTTACCAAACCGAGCTGCCACCACCTGTGGGGCATCTTTTGAGAATTGCCGCAGTCTATCGAGCGCCGTTCGATACCCCGCCGCGTTACGCGTGTCGAATTTGACCACCGTCGAGTGATCTGCATTCAGCGGCACCTTGTCCTCTACATGATCGGGAAGCTGGAGAAGAGCCGAGTCTCCGACCGCTGTCATGAAATCTCCGGTGCGTTTCCGTCGTCCGCTTTCCGAGTCCTATTCCGATCGTTAATATATACTATAGCCTGTTTCAGACGAAGGCCAACCCGTACCAATACCAACTGCCTCGTCTGCTTCGTCTCATAGAAGCTGACCACCTTACGGTCCCGGATCACATTTTTGAAATCCGCAAGCTGGTGGATTATTAGGTCCGATTTACTAGAAATACTTCGTAGTAGTTGCTCTCGCGGGTAATTCTTGTCCCCTGCCAGCATCTGCTGGATATCGTCCTCCACTAATCCTTTATGTGGGATGGCAAAAAGGATTAGACCGTATGTGGCTCGATGCAGCGACGTGATTGCTGGGTGGTCTTCCTCCATCGTCTGGGTAGCCAGCACCAGACACTAAAAGCCGACGTCAGCATGTAATAGATAATATCTCACATAGGATGGCGATCTTACGTGAGCTAAGATAATACCTCCAAAACTGTGTGCGATAAATATCAGAGGTCTTTGCTGGAGCTAGTCGAAGCATCAGCCCAAACTTGCTCTCAATCGACAAGTCAGATAGCGTTTCCTACCTCCTTCGTGTTCCGGATTTTCTTAATCTCATTCATCAGCTCCCGCCCGTAGTCCAAGATCGTATCGACACCGTGGCTCGATAGCTTGGAGTTATACCCGTAGATCATGGTACGGCACTGCGGAAGATCCTTCGGCAGGAAGTCGCGAAGCCACATCCGACCAAGGTTCCCTCTTCCTTGCCACGATCCATACGCGTGTCCATCCAGTCCAGCAATGGCAAAAATACTATCATGCGTTCTCAGTTAGTATCAATCTTCTTGATGTAGATAGACATCATTATTACTCTGCAACCACTGGCTTATTTTCGTCCGGCGCGTAGAGCTGGGTAAATCCAAAGAAGTGGCAGTCAAAGTTGATGTCATTGTCTCCCATCTCGATCTACCAGTCTCCAATCGGGTTAACCTTCAGCTCATGAAGGAACCGAGGCACCCCACCACGAAATTGCACCAGCGCCACCCTCTCTGCATCACTTTGATAGCACGAGGGCACTATTGTGACCTCAGCCGTGATATAGGACTTCTCGTCGTCGGCGAAGTTGTCATTAAGCGCCTCGTGTAATGTTGCCATGATATTCTCATCAGACAGTTCCCTCGATAGCCCTATCACCCGGAAGACCTCGCGCCGTCGGTCTCTATAAATGGACGTCAAATCCGCATTGCCACCGCCTTGGGCTCGGAAGAGGGCTTGTAGAATCATATCGGTTCATATCCTTGATGTGTTGACTCCAGCTTCCTTTTCGGACCATTCGATGAATCCAACATCGCGCCAGTGGGTATTTCGAGTTTCGACTACGTCCAGAGACGATATCTCTTCTGGATTCTCATCATCGGAGAGAGAAACTGCACGGAGCTCTTCATCATATCCGCTTGGGTAGGATGCTTCCTCACCTTCTTTCAGTCGTCGACGCTTTTCTTCGTCTTCGGCCTCGTCAGACTCAATCTCGTATGCCTCTGTGGTGGTAAGTATCGGGACAGACAAAACCGCAAGACTCTTAATATGGCTGGCGATATGCTTGTGCAACTGGTGTCGGATAGCCTTCGGTTCACTGGTCGGAATGGCCGGCTTGAGCGTTTCTGGAATGCAGTCACATAAAGGGCACGAATACTCATCCTCACGGATGAGAAGTTTTTGCTTGTCCCTGGAAAGGGTATCTAGTTGCAGATCGCTCGGCGGCGGTTTGCCTGGATGGTTGTCTAAAGTTTTCATGTGCTGCATGAATTTCTCAAGATCGTTGAACTGCTCGACTTCATGGTCTGTATCGCAGTACCAGGTGCTCATATGAATTCTTCTGTTCCAATGCTCTGAATGCACAGAGTTCATGTGGTCAACCCAATGTCTCATGTGGACGAAGAAAAGTAACGGTGAGGTGCATTCTTCCGAGAGGCAGATATAGGGCTGTACATCCTCATCTAAGTGGTCACTTGGGACTGGTCAGAAACTGGGTTGAGCACGAAGCCAGCGATAAGTGCTTACTCCCAAAATGTAGGAATTTTGCATAATTTCGCGGTAGTTAGTCGCCGTGCGCAATATGGACAGGCACAATCCACAGCCCCAGGCTGAAAATGAGGCTTGGGAGGATATTTGCGGTCAGAGAGGCGCACAGAAGACCCCATGCTGATGGTTGAAAGGGCCCTTCCTGCCTTCAAGTCACGGCGAGCCATTCCGGCGTTCAGATTGCTCCTCGTATCGATCGTTCTGGTGGGAATTACACCACCTTCGACTTGACGCGGGGAAGAGGGAGACATGGGTGATAGGCCGGACTGAGGCCGATATGGCTGCGACTGGGCAATGGGGGGTTCCTGTGCTGTATTAGTGTTGACTAGCCTTGGTGTCTGTCTCGTCCTTAGTTTCGCCTCGTGTTGAATCTTATGACGCAAGCGTCTTCGACGAAGTGCGATCGATGTGCCAAGTTGCTTGCAGAGAGATTGCCGAGCATAAGGAAATGTATGCCTGATGATGAGAAACACGTAGTTTTCAAAGTAATGGTCATCATCCTTTTCAAAGCTAGAGGAGAGACTGTAGTTCTGACTTCGAACAGACGACCTACGGATAATGCTAGCCATGAAATGTAGCTCCTCAATGGCATGCAGGATGGAATCGACTGCTTCTTTCTGTAATTTGCTGCCTGTCAGGCTGTTTGAATCCCCTCTGACGCTCTTCTCCACTGGTCGTATTGTGTAAGTAGATTGCGCCTCAACTATACTCAGGGGTCTTTCTTTGGACGCACAGTATTCTAGGTTCCTCGCGAGCATCTGGAGCAGCTCTACAGACATGCCTTTGATGTCTTTGTGCCCTTTTAGACGCTCGTCGAGGGATCGACTAACGTCAGCAGCTAAAGCACCGGTATATTCGATCCAAAGGTTAAAGCTTCTCTTCATGTCCTTCATGAAATTGATTCTCTCAGTTGGGCATTCAGCCACAGCCTCCTCTGACTTAGCAGAAGTATCCGACAAATTCGCTTGTCCAGTGAACCTAGAGAAGAGCTCGAGACAAGCGGAAACAGCCTCATATATTGATTTTTGACTTTCTTCATCGCTGTCCTCTTCTTCGGAGCTTGACATGTCGTTGTGTTCGAGGCTTGGCTCACGGTAATCTTCATCGTCCTGAAACATTGCTTCTTTCGTTCTAACGTCGTCAGCACCTCACTTCAGGAATAGATTATTGCGATACTTACCTTTCAGGCATACCACCTGATAAATAGGTATTGGTTGTTTTGGCCGCGTGGCCTAGGGCGTCCCCAGCGCGAATGTGAGCTCCGGTTTTCCCAGAAGTTGTGATGTTGGCTGTGCTCCGTTAATATCTCAAACCCCTTTGTGAGCGGCGGCAGACATCGCGAGATTTTAACCACTATAGAAAGAACTCTCTGTATCATGGTTTGGAGATAAATTGCCAGCATGGAAGCCCCGCAGCCTGCATCACGTGGCCAATATAAGCAGGGCCGCCCGGCAGTGTACAACCCCGCGGGCATGCCGAGCCCTCCTGGCAGTCATTTTCTCAGAGAATATCGATCGATGCCATTTGACAAACGTTTTGTAATACTTGCTAGTTGTTTTAAGAGTATTTGGTAGCACAGTGTCCCACTCTCTGACTGTTCCGATCGTCCAAGCAATCTGAAGATCAGTTCCGGCAGGTTATCACTCACATCCAGGACCTGGAGACATCCCTACCCTCAGAAAGTCCGGGTGAGGGTCGGCTCGGGCCGCTGTCGTCCGTGGGAAGTTTTGATGGATGCACCCAAAGAGGTGCTCTTCTACGATCAACGGAGGTGGGAGTCCCTGGACGGGTATTGTGGGAACTTTTCGTCGTGCTTCATGCCGTTTTCAAGAAAGCGCTGCCAAAAATTGTCGACGGAAACAAGGTTGACCTGTCCACCAAGAACGATATCACCAATATCCGCCATGATTTCCGTGCCATACCCCTGATCTTGCCAGATGCAAACTTGGACCAGACAAAGTTGATGATCCTAATTTCGTCCGGTCGCTCCATTCTTTGCTAGAAGTCCTCGAGACTATGGTATCAAACGACATACGCAAAGATTACAAGATCCAAAGTCCGGATTTTGCAGATCCGCCAGAGCAATCCGAGGTACGGCCGATAGCTATTAACTTATACATATGCCGCTGACTTGCTCGTGACGGATGCCAAGTACCATACTCTCCCACGGCTGCCTCAAGAAGTCCAGGAACATCGTTCAAATCATCCCCAATCAAGTTCGGAGCTGGTTCAGACGTCCGTGAGGAAGAGCCCGCGGGTTGGGATAACTGTGACAGAAGGACAATGATATTTATTTGTAATAGTATCGAGCCAGGGGCGACGCTGTTGGTAGATTTATTCTGCTTAAGAAGGCGTTGCCGCTCTTCTCCATACAGCTGCTCCCGAACGTTATCGGGAATATCACCATGAAACTCCAAGATACCGCCTTGCTCTACATATTTGGCAAGGGTTCTCAGATGATGCGTCTCAAGCTGGTAATGCTTTCTCCCAATGGGATCCTGCCAGCAGTATTGACCCTCATGTTGGCACGGCGCCGCCGGACACCGCATTTTCCGATATACGTCCCGCCAGGCAGAGCCTCAAAAAGCGAGGGATTTAGTGAGACTGAACATGAGGCTTCAATGGCAGCTAGAGATAGTAGGGATGCAAATTGGCATGTGTACAGGATAACTCCTGACAGTGGGTCCGGTCAGGGCGGATCATGCTCTTGCTCACTGAGCATGATGAGTCTCTTTTCCCTGAATCTCTAAGAATGCCAGAGTATAAGATGCTGCACGTGATATGCTGGCAGATAGATTGGTTGGCTCTCGGTGGCCCTTCTGTGTACCCGGTGGGGCCGCATCGATTGGTGACGGTATTTAGGTCCGCAACAAGGGGACGCGTGTTGGTGAGGGGCATGATCGAAGTATCTGGGATGGAAAATGAAAAAAATGAACTCCAAAAGGCGTTCACGAATCTAATTATTGAGGAACGCAAGCTGTATTGTATAGAGTTGGGCGTGAACCTAATTAACGGATTCTGTCTTCAAGTAGGACGTGTTATGATTTGAGGCTGGTGCAGATCAGAAATAAAGCCGCACCATCGGCATTAACTCCCCAGGTATCTATACGAAGAAGCAGGTCAATTGGAAACCAACTTGAAGCTCATGCTGTATATCTAGCCTCACGTATTCCCTCTGGAATAGTAATCAATGTAATTCCTCCGAATCACAACAGCGGTTCGAAAAGTAGAGTTTTGCCAACGAAACTAATATTAGCGAAAACGACGTCCGGTGCGTGACACCTGGACGGGCCCCAAACTGCGGAAATTATCCTAGCTAAAAGCAACCAATTACGAGGTTTTGTTGGTGATTAACATGGTCGCATTTTGTGGGATGGCGGGGCACTAGTCTAGCGATAGCAACTATAGTTTGCGCTGGAGGGGTGGGTTTTGTGTGAAGCTGGGCCGGCGTTCCCCAACTCAATCACCAATGGTGCGTAGGGAGCGCCAAAGGTTGGTTTGATTCCATGCAAGGGTTGGTCTGTGATGGCTGAAGAGGTTTATCGAAATGGCAAGGCAAACTCGGGCAATTTTTAACTACCGAAATTCCAAGTCTTGACGAGGATGTGCTGGCTTTTTTCCCCTGCATCTGGTCACACCTCGGGGCGACTAAGCAAGGAGTCCTCCATGTTGAAGCTGGCCCACACCGCCTTTTACATCTCGCAATTGCTAGCTATGATTCGCTATTACCCACTCACTCTTCATGCAAACGACATGTTTTTCATTGGTCATAATCGCGTGATAATGTACGCGTCCGCCATCGGGAGATCTGTGCACGACGTAAATTTAGGTAGGTCTCAATTATTTCGCGCGGAGGTCAATATCTGTCCACCGTGCCACTCACTAAATCGGTGCCATTAAGAGCCAATACATGGCTCCTGGGGTTTATGCTCCTGGCTCTCGGCAGCCGTCAACACTTCCCTAAAATGGGAAAGAGCGCTTATAGTGGATCTACCGCAGGGGGTGGGTGTTTCAGACCTACCTTGTCGTAAATCCCATGACTGAGCACTGGGTGGAAGACTTTTCTACCTGTACTATAATAGTAACCGGGTTTAGATGTTTAGCGGTGTTGGTTCCATATTGCCAACACTCGAGACCCGTCCACTCCTGGATGTTCAGATATGCCTTCGCAATGGTCCTCCATTTAGGATAAATGGGGATTGAAAGGAAGCTTTTTCGAGAAAAAAAATAAGACCGGCGAATTGACCTTACGAATACGAGCTCATGAAGTGAGCTTACAAACTGATAAATACGGATAGCCTGGTTTCCTATGTAGACAAACAGAGATGAGTGTTGTCTTGGAATGCTTGTAGTGTTGATGTGAGTGTTGATGTGTGTGGTGATGAGCGTAGTGATGAGCGTGGTGGTGAATGGTCGGGCGGTGAAGGAGGTGGTCAACGTCTAGACCTTGCCATCGGTCCATGTCACCGTCAGATTATGTAAGTTTCCTGAATAGGGGGTTCAACTTGAACTTCTGGATTTATCGGTTATTTACGTCTGTCACTGTCACCTACCGCCATAACCCCTGGTATAGTAGGTCATTGATCATGATAACAGCGTATCCTGTTATATAATTTGTTAGATATATAGCTTTCTTATAAATTTATTGGTGGGACTAGTAGACAGTATAATGTGAGGCAACATATTTGTGGATATATATATATATGGGTACGGTACATAGTTGAACATATTATAGTCGCATCACTATTTCTACTTTATTTTGGATCACACTCTCAAGTCTCATCCAGACCAGACTCAACAGTCCCCCGCTTTGACAGGCTTGGTTCAATCCATCTCGTCCGTTATATATCCTTCTACCCAACTAATCCGAACACGTAGTATTGTTGGACCTGTACGTGGCTGAAACATTGTAAAGTAAATGCGTTCGTGAAGGGCTTGTTTACAAGCGGCCCATGGGCTAGTCAAATGCCCTGCCCGTCCATAGGCAGGTGGAAGTAACTCACTGCGAATCCATGGGCCTCATGGGCCGTGTTGAGGTCGATTAATATCCCCTGACGTAGCACGAAGGTTTTCTTGCCATCCCATCCACATGATAGATGTATCAATTTGTATTGATTCTATCTCGCAAGCTATCTCTAGTGCCATTATGATCACTCGGCGAATTTGCATACAGCCCCAATTCGATTGAGCTGGTCGAATGCAAACACCAGACTGCCCTCCGTTGGTTCAACTATGAATAGGCAATACATACGCTCAAGATCAGACCTACCAGGTGTCGAAGCATTTGATGAGGAGCCGCTCGAAATATCATTTGTGGCTCAACTAAACATCAGTGATGCGATAGACTCTGCTCTGCCTTGCGTAGTCGAAGTCAGAGCTTCAGTTGGCGATGGCAAGTCACTCAAGCCTACTCTACTGTAGGATGGTTATATCCTAAAACCATCGCGAGTGTGAAAATGGATTCGCAACAAAGAAAACTAACCAAGTATATCCGATCGGCTCCTACATTTGGGACTCGCCGCAACATTGTAACTAATCCCCCCGTTGGTAACTAGAATTTATATCGCCAGCCGTCTCCCACGTATCAATACCCACTACTGCGCTCAAACCGCCGATCGTTGCTTTCTGGGGCGTAGTACCCGGTTCATACGATCAAGCATGCTCTGCTGCCGAGAGAACGCAGCAGGATGGCTCTGGGTGGTGTTGTTACAGACTCAAACTAACCTTCACATAGGATCTGCTTGAGTAGTGATATGCCAAATGTCGTCCAGGGAGTGGTGAATTTGGAAAATATACACTTAATGCTCAAAGGATAGTGGACGCGTGGGTGTACAGAATCCAAGGAGTTCCTGGCAGGAGCTGCTTACGCGATAGGTTAGAAAACGACATCAATAGACAGAGACACGCGGCCAGCTTGGTGACCTGCAGTTTCAGTGACATCCAAAGCATATACGACTTTCTGGATAGTTGCTGGGCTTTGATAGAGGAATGGGTGCTTGGGATCCAAATATACCAAACACTTGTTCAAAGGAGACTTGATGCAGCTCCGTATATTTCCGCTTGGTTCGTTTCCGCTCGTTCGTATACGTCGAACACCTGAGCAATGCGGAGTAGGATCAGATGGGACAGTATCGGACGGTATTCTGAGTTCTTTAGTTGGCTCGGCTGTGCCTCGGTATAAACGGTCTTGTCTTCTCGGTTCGTAGCTGGTATGACCGAAATTAGCCTGTAGGTCAGAAACGAAGGGAGTTTTGCCTCACGTTCTCCTTGCACGCGGATTTGGACTAACAACATGGCCAACGGCGAAGGTAGGGCTCCCCTGCCATTAAGCAAGACGAAACATTGGCATTTCCCGGCGCCTGTGGGATTATCAGGCTTGAAAACCCGCCAGTTGACTGACGAATGATCGATGGCATGGATCACAGTCAAAGGTTGGAGTATGAGCCGACGAAGACTGAAGATGCCGATCAAGAGCGCTCTGGTCGTTGAAGAGGCGTGTACAAGATTTGCATTCGAAGTTTGGAGTATGCGCTTGTAAATTCTGGAGATTTTCTTCTAATTCTTTTCGTGTAAGGTAGACTATACTGTAAAGTTTGTGTGCGAATGAGGTGGTGTTCAGAGGTGAGTACTGGAGATGGTCGTTAAGGAACTTCTGGCTAACAAAATTTGTCTCGCAGATATCGCACTTGAACTTGGATGTGTTGCACGTGGGTGCACTGTGAGGAAGGGAGGTTCGGATGTGTTCTTCAAGAGCATCAATGTCGAGGAGCCAGATTGAACATAGGTCACAGTAGAACTTTATAGCATGGGCTGGTGAGTCTTTTATGTGTTGGTCAAGGGAGGTCTCGGATCTAAACGATCGATTGCACGAGGAACAGAATGCCATAATGAGTAGACCAGACTAGTAGCGAGATAGTTGAATGCGTGGAATTGAATAGTGTCGGGTGAAGTGGAGAGGAATCTTACTAGCGTTGTTTGCTTCACTCAACACCCACTGCTGAATCAGCTTGATGGCGCCCCTTTATTCTGTTATCAGAAATACACATCTCAAGTACTGTGCAATGGCCTCATTGGTTAATTCTAGTACTAGTGTATACTGCATCTCTCTTAGACTTCCCAGCCCGGTATGCCCCAGACAGTACCACAAACCAATTCTAATCCTGACCGTGACAGTAGCGAGGCGAGGATCGTTCTGGAAGGCCTGAGCCCGTTTGCATTTCTCCAGGTCGGATTGCCAGGCAATGAAATTCTTATTGGCAGCAACATGCCTGGACAAGCTCCCGCGAAGGCGGTAGGTAAATATTTTTCTTCGCCTGCGAGGCGATCTTGCGCTCGGCTGGGGACACGGGCTCGAAGAGAGTGCCTTCTGGTGTTGAGACCTTAATTGGCTTGCCTAGAGATCTCAAGGATCAATGTTTGATTACCTGTGAGTTTCATTGGTTTCCCGTTTCTTCTCTCCTCCTTGCTTCTCCCTCATTCCTCCCACCGTCCCACCTGCGTCACTCGGACTTTCTCGGCTCTCGTTTTCTTGATGCGACCTAACCGGCCCTTACATTTTTTACCAAAATTACAGACCCTCGCATAGCGAGGGTCCGCCACCCAAACGGAGGGGATCACCCAAACGGAGGATTTTTCTATAGATTTACTTCAACCTCCATTTACTACACCACCATATAGTAAATTAATTAGTTTAAAATAGTATATATATTAATTAGCCAATTTACTACTAGAATACAAAATTATAGATCCCCCCTGCGTTTTTTGGCCCTTCCATGCTTCCTAATTTCAACCAAGACCTTCTTCCATTTCCGCCTCGTTTTTTCTTGATCGGCTTTTTCGCTCAATTTATATTCCTTTCGCTTCATTTCTTTGACCTGGCGTGAAGATATGATACCGGTGATTTGTACATAACGACGAGAAGCGTTATACCGGGCGTCGCGGGCACCCCTAATCGCTTGCGTCCGGTCAAATTCCATCTGTAGCTGGCGAGCTAAAGTAGCCTGTGCCTCAGCACCCTTTGCAAGCCTTGCTAACCCCTCTTTGAAGTGCTGAGTTGTAGGATCGTACTGATTTAGCCGTAGGCTAATTCTTCTCACTTTTTCAGCGGTTTTTGGTGTACTAAACTCGGTGTTTTGTGATGTAGTTGACGGCGTATTCGACCGGGATAAATGAGGGTCGTACGACTCTAATTCATCAGTAATAAGCTTAGGATTAATAGGCCAAAGGCCTGTTAATTGAAACCCAAGCTTAATTGTATGAGGCCGAAAGGTTTTTTGGCGGATTTCGCTGATAGAATGTAGAAAGTCGTCCTTTGAGAATTTGCGGCATCCAGTCATTGTTGCTGCTTCTACAGCCTCACTATGCCAGTGTTTATAGACACTAAACACCCCGACATCAAGAGGCTGTAGAATATGACTAGTATGCGAGAGTAAAAAGAATAAAATGATATTATTCTTCTCACAAAATTGGACAAATTGACGCGTTAAATGGGACCCAAAACGGTCACATAAAACTAGTCTTTTTCCACCAAGCGTACGATTAATCGTCCACTTATGAAATAGCTGAATCCACTGATAGGCTAAGGTATCATTGATATAGCCAGTATCAGTTATAGCCAGGTGCTCGTCCTCTTTGATCCTATTAAACCAGCGTAGTAAAGCTTGCTTTGCGCTTAAAATAATAAGCGGCGGGCAGGTAAAACCATCGGCCGAAACAGCCTCCAAAACAGTAACAGATTCACGATTTGTGACAGATCCATTGAATAGCTTCTTTTTTGGGTGCCTAGTAATGATAAATTGATCACGTCCGACGCCAATTTGGAAGCCAGTTTCGTCAAAATTGTAGATATCTTGCTGGCATATACCGTGCTCAGTCACTACCCGTTGATAGTCTTCGAACCACCTTTTGACTACCGATTTGTCAAGTGCAGCGCTTCTTTCAACGTCAAGAGCTCTCCGGCGTCGAACATAGTACTCGGGATGACGTTTAAGAAAACGCTTTAGCCAGTGATCGCCAATTTGTGGGGGTTTTTCGGTGCTATCAGGGTGGTCTTGATAGTAGTCTTCCTCGAGAATTGAATCGGCTGCCATAGCAATTTGGCGGCGGTTTATTGATGCTCCGACCGCGTCAAAGTAATCAATATATTCACATAAAGCCCCTTCTTGTGCAGGATTGAGCTTCTTGCCATTGGGTTGTCGTTGAAAAAGCGTTTTTCCACCTTTCCATCGCCGTCTTAGTCGGCTCTCGTTGACCGCGAATTCTCGCGCAGTTTTCGCGATATTGGGTTTAGATTGTTCAGAGAGAGAGTCAATTGCTTTTTGAATCTCGATCTCAATTTCTTTATTGGATTTAGGCATGGTGGATGGGGTGGTTAAGGATCAAAGTGAAAATGGTAAATTTAAAAGGAATCCTCCGTTTGGGTGATCCCCTCCGTTTGGGTGGCGGACCCTCGCTATGCGAGGGTCTGTAATTTTGGTAAAAAATGTAAGGGCCGGTTAGTCCCAACTAGTCTCAGACGTCGAGATCTCCATGGAAAACAACGGAAAATCGAGAAAGTCGGCGAAGGTACGAGTTTTGACGCGGTTTTTGGTCTTGTTGATACACTCCTGTCGGAACTCAGCTCCCGCGTCTTTTTGTCTCTAGGCACTTACAGTGTCGTCTACAAGGCCCGCTAGTTGAAACATCTTTGCCGCATTGTCGCTCTGAAAAAATCAAACTCGTTGTATCTGATTAACGCCATATTATGTGAGAAGCAAATCAAGCGGAGGGGTTAGAGCTTTTCTTTCTATGTTTGAATCTCTTATCAGGGTTTAAAGGGCGTGTCTTATCTCCCTGACGGTGCAGTGGGGTTCACTTGCGCGGTCTAGCCTGAACGTTTTCCCGGAACAGGCGAAAGGTGCGAGCTTAAATGACCTAGGACAATATGTTCTGGGATCGTAATGGAGAACTGCTTGACAACGCAAAGAGAATCGAATCTCATGTCAGATTCTTGCTAGTTTTTTCTATCGGATGGCGAGATGGTCTGGTGCTCTGCGGCGCAAAGGGAGTGCAGAAAATGGCAACATAGGAAATACGTGTTTAGAACGTCAACATGGTCGTCCATTGGGTTTCCAACTCAGTGGAATGGATTCACACACCAAACTACTGTTTGACCAAAATCAATCCGCTCTGAGCCCGCGTATCTTTTGGGACTACTGTCAGCAGCGCTGAAGGGGCGTATTCAATCACCATGACCTAATCTTCTAAAAATGAGAGTTCATTCATTTGCCTTTTGACCGGCTGGAACAAGGTCTTGGATACTATGCTTTCGATTGGAAGCTTTCAAAAATAGCGCAAATAGATAGGGAAAGCTTAGCTTTTATATATACACACAGGCGTGCTTTTTCTTTCGTAGTGGCATTGAACTTTGCCATGTCTATCCATTTATCCCTTGCGCGTCATGCAAATGATGATATAGAACCTCTCGCCCGTTGCGAAAGTCGATTGCTCCAATTTCCTACACCCGTAAGAAATATCAAAACGCGGAGGGAGCCAGTTCTTGCCAAGCTGAGTGCAACGCACGGCAATGGGCGATCCAAAGATCTGGCCCTCTACAGCATCGATCAGGATGTAACAATTACTACAACCCATGACAGGTCACCCTCATGTATGCACAGGACGACCGGCTTTGTGGTGGAGGGACCTACAATGGTCCAGAGGCAATCAACGATTATTTTCGTCATGCATTGTCCGACCTTCTCCGACGCTTCAGACCCTTTCGCGTTCTGTGCTTTTCCTCAGCTGCCGCATTTAGTAAAACATCACTTGATAAACCGTTTATTAAATTTCGCAAGTTATGTAACCCATAGAATGATTGATATCCAGACAATTGAGAGTGGTCGCTGTGTATATGAGACACCGACTGCAGTTACATTGTGTGTTGGCTATCACTAACTTAACATAGAAGCAGAGTAGTGCTTGTCGAGTTTTTTAAACATCCCTATGTCCTCGACGTGTTTGAGCTTTAGAGAAAGAGAATGTGTCAGAGAATCAACACATGGAGTATAGGGAAAAGGAAGACTCACTTTGCGAAGGTGATGGAACTGAGACGGTGACAGGTAGAGGCCTGAGGGAAATGAAGAGATAGTTGAGTGATGTGGGGGCATCCACCTTATATGATTCTAATGTCTGACGGACTACCCAATGAAGCGCAAAACGGAAAGAAAACCGTGCTTCTGCTAGTAATTGCCCTATGAATTCCAAAAAATTTCCTTTGTTTCCCCATGATATCGAGGCTACATACTCCAAAGTGGTCGGATACGGCATTTACTTACCATGATTAGCTAGGAACGCTTAACACTCACGCCTTTTGCTAAGCAATTTTCCCTTTCTATTTCCCTAAATTTTCCACACACTGCGTTTTAAGCACTTACTTTGCATACTTCGGATTAATCACCACTTAATCACTCCACACCAATCGCTCTGCTCTGCCCATTTCAATTTGCTCACATCGATTTCGGGCAAATGTTTGACCGTTTTGAATTTTGAATTAATCACACTACAGTAACCACATCATCGTTCGCCCATCCATTTTGTTCACCCCTAAATTAATCACTTTTTGACCACTCCTGCTCTTCCTTTCCCAAATTTTCCCCCGGTAATCCTCACCCATATTGTACAATCCGCTTTCCGTACCTAATTATTCACGCGTCGAGTTGATTACGATTTAATTTTCCCCATTGTGCATTCAGTTTTGCATCTGATCGTTGCTACGCGATTCCAACTCGCCACAGCAAGTAGATGCCAAAGGCAATATGTGCCGGAGATTGTAATAGGGTACAACAAGCTCGACATGAGCCCCATAAAAGGATAGAAATACCGGACAGTGGCGCTCACGAAGGTTTCACCCTAATCTGGCTGAGGACTGTTGACTATCGGTCAGTTCTCGACGTTATCTGTGCGGTTTTAATAAACGTCCGTCGGAGAGGGTCCAAATTATTTGAGTCCGCCCTAGGAATAACACTCTGACTTGTTGATGAGTCGGGAAAAAGAATACTCAGCTAAGTTACCTCGGGGTGGTCGTGATCATCACCGCCTTCAAAGAATCTCACCATGAATCGTTTAAAAATATTCCAGCACTTTCGGAATATGATCTACAGCCAGAGTGACCCTGTCTATATCGGTCTAAAGAGTGGTTTAGATGTCGAGTCAGATGAAGATCTCACCGATATCAAACCATCCACATCGACGCTGCTTATGCGAGCATTCTCTCTCAATGCTTGGTCGTTCGTTACATTTATACTATTGGTCATTCTTATTGGCAAGTGGTCTCAGTGGGGGTGCAATTGTGAAGATCGCATTACAATGTGGGCTATGCCCGATTCAAGTCTGTCTTTATAGCTTTCATTTTGCCTAAGAAGGCAGATAGTATGTAAAGACCTAACAACTCGAGTTTTTTGTAGACATGCCAGAACCACTTTTGAAGTTTGAGAAAAGACGGTTCACGAATGCGATCCGAGACGATCCTGGTGGCAATCTCTACTCTTCGACCAACCCGAATGAACTACAGTACGCCGGTTTTCCTAGCTCCAAGATCGATGAGAACTGGAATAGTGATCTGACACCAGTCACTATGAAGCCTGTTGCCGTCAACACTTCTTTGCCGCATTCAGTCACGTTTTACCTTGGACAAACCGAGCGTGAACATACCTGTCGGAGTACGGAAGCCATAAGAGATTGGGTCACTACCCGCGGGCAACGAACGGGTCGTATTGAGCCTCACCATCGCAGACCATGGTAAATGGTCGTGATGATCGAGCTAGCTGCCGGTAAACCCGATTCCAAAGTTTAAATTAACTTGCTATTCGCATTTAGCCTTTGATTCAATAGGGGACTGGGGTGTGCCTCCGGGTAAGGAGAATTCCAACCGCGGCTAGAAAATGGATCACGAGCTTTAGGAGCGGCCACCACGCTAGCATTAGATTTGACTACTTCAGCATCGAGATGACGCCGCTAGTGAATGCGGGACTAGGACAGAGCTCACCTATTTGCATTCTTCAACTCCGACTTAGTCGATCAACCCGTCACCTTTCACGGCGCGAACATCAATCGATCATCTTCATCGTTGACCCTTAGATCCATTAATGGCGCCTCCTCTCACTCCACCGGAAGCGATGCCTCTCATTGCAAGCCATTAAAATTCGCCAAAAGAACTTCTCGGATTTCTACCAGCTAATCGCAATATCTATTTTTAAGCAGATTCTTCCTCACGAATGATCAGTGGAATAGAGTGTCAAAATCTCCGTTCATGTTTCTGCTACAGTAGTAGTAGTGGAAATTTTCATTTTCCTCCTCCCGAGTTGATTTGACTGACCACTAGACCAAATTACGAATCCGTAATCAGCCAAGTGGGTGGCGTTTATAAACCTCAAAAGCGATGGCTCGGGGTAAATGAAATCATCCGTCCCTATCCGTCTGAGCCCAACCCGTTTATCACATCCAGATTCATCAACATATACCAGGTGATACGATTGAAAGTCCAATAAGATGTACGGATAATGAATGGTCTTACAAATCAGCATTTTTCTCCCTAGCACATTGTCGTGTAGACTTTTTAGGCCAACCTTCGGCGACAAAGGCTCTTCAGATGCAAGAGGTTGTACATAATCATAGTCTGGAACCCGTCCCGGAAGGAGACAGTCATCTCATCCAGGTAGAAACCAAGTTATTCAGACAAATGCATATATGGGTGGTACGCAAATTCTGGCTTTGCACGGGCAGGACGGATGAAACAAATGTGACACATTTCTAGAAATTTGCAATTACTAGGCTTAGGTCTTCCGCTTTAGTAGGATGAGAGAATATGTGGAATGGCATATTATGGCAAATGAATCACAATATTCATATTCTCCTGTTGTGAATTTCCAACCCTCTACAATTTCCCGATCCAGGTCATACATGATCATCAGTATGTCCGGTGATGGCTTGAGTATGTCAATACAAAGAGGGAGCCTTTCGATTGTTTCCAAGAGTGCACTTGTTTTCTGCACTCGTTTAGATTCGATATTCAGGCTCTTGTATATACATATTGTAAAAGACAGCAAGATTCTGGAAGCTCGTATTGACCCCTTGCCTGTCCTTTATTAACACCCATCCAGCGCGTTTTCGGTGCTTTAATAAACCTTGCAGTGTTAGTTTGCAGATCTATTTCGCGGTGGGGAAGGTAGTTAAAAAATTAACTTACGATCAATAAGATAAAAAGGAACAGATAGCGGCATTGACACAGCGGTCGGTTACTCCGCTTGGAATGTCATCTTCGTAACGAGGATTGCAGTTGCTACCCGTGCTCAAGGTAATGTTGTTGCCACTGTCGGTAGATACCATGACCGATTCCGTGCCGTTTTCCAGAGCCCAGCACCCTGCTTCGAAACCTCCAACCTCTTTTCCCGCGCCTGCACAATCGGTTGTCGTATAGTAAGTAACTGACCACAGAGCAGACGCCGATGGAGCCAGTCCAAGGATGAAAGGGGTTCCGAGACGCATTATTTTGATGTTTGGGTTAAATATATGATATGAATAGAGCAAATTGGGAGTCAGAATATTGTAGGAAGTCCATTTTTATATCTTCTTCCAAGGCAGAAAAGCACCTTTGCAGGCGATATAGTCGAGTCTTCAGTGCTAGTCTGTCTGATTCAATGAAGACGTCTTTGAGCTCTCTTCCAATTCACCACTCTCCCCCAATTCACCACTCTCCCAATTCACCACTCTCGCCCAATTCACTACTCTCCCCCAATTCACCATTCTCCCCCAATTCACCCCCCAGGAACAAAAGTGTCTGGTGCAACATAGTCCAGTGTCGTTTTGAGGGTGGTTGATTGATGGTGATCAATTGACCCACTTATTTGGCAAGGTAATAACCAGCTGTTTCTAGCTGAACATTGCAACATTTAATAGGAAAGTTGACAACGGTAAAGAATTGAACATTTTTGTAATTTTGTCTTACTGGAACCACCACAAGCGATGCCTTCAATGATCTGTTTGCTTCGATAAAGAAAGGCCGTCAATACCAGCCATTGAACTGATTGTGATGTTTGAGCTATTGTGGAAGGTCATGAAGATGCACGATTTTTGAGTCACAAGTACCTCTCCATTTCTCACTTTCCAATAATTCTGCGCATCGGCTTACACACTATCCTTTCAATAATCCGTTTGTAAAATCTCTTCGGGGTCGGGTTAATGAGCCCCTCAAAAAAGCGGAGGGTCCAGGATTGCACTATGGCAGGTGGATCAAGGACCCACATTCAGTAAGCACTAAACTGAGGACCCTTTCAACTGGATGATGTCTACTAATAGATGGACTACATGCTATATTTCTCCTTTCCATCAGACGTGTTTAAGGAATCCAATTCTGCTCATTCTCGTGGAATAATTTGACAACTTCTGAATGCTTATTTCCACTTTCTTTCATCTGACATCCTGCAGCTTTTATTAGCCGGTAAATATATTATCCAATGACAGAAATCTATCGTATTGAAATGTATGGTCAAAATGACTGATATTGAGAACTCTAACTAATTTAAATGACATGGATCCGTCTTTTATACAATCTGTACGGACCTTGCTGACTAA